>VUQR01010304.1:74267-92524 GCA_015108515.1 Hemichromis elongatus | reverse complement strand
GCTGCTGCATTAACTTTTCATAAGGAGACCAAATAAAGAAAAAAATTCATTACATTGCTTCATATGTCATATTGGACACCCTGTGCAAACTCTGTTCACTGCACACACATTTTAATGAAGAACCCTCCACAGAGCTCCCGACCCCCGACAGAGCTGCTGCTGATGTTTCAGCAGTGATGTGTATGCCAATGTCCCTGTTACATTCAGAGCCTAACTGTTGGAGGATTTTTAAGACCAATATCCATATTTAGTAAGTCAAAAATCCTTTGATTTACTCGTTTTACCCACTGCCTGAAAGGGGAGTTGCAGAGCAGCGAACACAGCATATAGCAAAACTCATATCATTAGCCATTATCAATGCCAATAGCAACAGAGCAGGAAACAGCTAATATTGACCAACAGTACTGGCCCACCAATAAAGCAGTCACGCTCCAGTTATACTGAAATGACAACGATATCATCAAAATTGTGAATTGATTAGTAACAAATTTTATGTTTCACATTTATTTAACGCTCAAAAAATTAAAGACTTATGCCAATTTCCTTCTTTCTCTTTGAGTTTACTTTGAATAAGTTATATAAGTTAAACCGGGCCTTGGTGCAGCTCTTCATTTTATTGGTAAATGGCCTGTATTTGTATAACGTTTTACACTACATCCATCCACACATTGGTGATGGTGAGCTACATTGTAGCCACAGCTGCCCTGGGGCGCACTGACAGAGGCAAGGCTGCCTGACACTGGCGCCACCAGGCCCTCTGACCACCACCCGTAGGCGACAGGTGAAGTGTCTTGCCCAAGGACACAACGACCAAGACTGCTGAAGCCGAGGCTCGAACCGGCAACCTTCCAATTACAAGACGAACTGCCAACTCTTTGAGCCACGATCGCCCGAATTTCATTGACCGTTTGTGGACTGAAAGCTGAGCTTTTGGCTCATTTGCACATAATGTGCTTAATAAACATACTTGGCCACTTGTGATGAAAACAGGAAAGAAAAGAAATCTGTCAAAAACGAATTAATCAAAAATAATATTAATGCACTCTTTTTTTTCTAAAACAGTGAATTTGCAAAACTGAGGCATAACAGCAATAATAATATTTTAGCAATGAAACCATTATTTTGATGAAAGAGCTGGGGCAAACTGATGGATTAACTGTTATAGGAACAATAATGATTCTGGTAACTGAGGGCAGCTGTGGTATAAACCTTACAGTTAAATAAATCTGTACACACTGTATGCTGACTTTATTACTTCTAACTTTGGCCATGGTTAATAAAAGGTAAAAGTATATAAAAAGTATCTGAATAAACTGTAATTTCAGGTGATCATCTCACATCAACTCCACAAAGCAGCAAATTCAGTAACTACTAAATGTAAATAACAGAAAGCTGGGACGCAAAGTGATATTAGGTCTAAAGCACACGTTATCATTTCTAAGCTTTTCACTGTAATTGAGGACTCCAGTGCCAGTGCAAACAATGGCTTCAGCAGGTAGCAACCCCAACATTCTTGCCAGCTTACCACTTCACCATTATTACAGTACCAAATATTATGATTATATCCAATTACTATTGACTTATGGTCTGCCTCTGAAAAGAAGGCTACCCCATTGCTCTGAGTGTCATGAATCACAGGAAGAAGCCACAGCACTAGTTTGAAATTAATTCCTGCAGAAATGATATTTTTTAAAAACACAATCTCTCATATTTCTTTGAAAACAGTAGTTACAGAGGTCTGGAGTTTAAATTTAACAAAATAATCATATTTCAGACACACATACTACGATATTTCAAATTCCCAATTCACGCCTGTGATTATCCAGTCAATTTTTATTCTTGATATACTGATTTCCTTGACTGCAGAGGTGATATGTTACTAAAAAGACATGGACCTCATCTCCCATAATGCCCTGCGTCTATCAGAACAGCATCTCCTGTTCATCACCCCACGTAAAAGATAAGAGCTACGCCCAGAAAAGTTTGCTTTTTAACCATTTTGACATTTGCAGCGTTGTCAGCAGGGCTGTGTGCGCTCTTTATTAGGCTAACCTTTGAAGAGCAACAAGTCTTTATGTTGTCTGACATATGGGGAAGGTGAAGGAGGTAAAGGGGAAACAAGAAAATATGGCGGGAGGCTGCTCTGTTGAGCTATCAAAATGCCGACAGGCTCAGCTGCTCTGTTGCCATTTCATGTAGTATTTCATCTCAGAGGTAATCTCTGCGGTGTATTGTCTTCTGTTGCCTCTGTTCATGAAAAACACAAAGGCATCAATCTGTGTTTGTGTGTTTGAACAGTCATTCAACCCCTCGGCTATTTCTGCCCCAAACAAAGGCTTGTTGGTGATCTGTGCAAAAACCTTCTAATATGGTCCAAGATCACGGTGGCTGTTTATCCATCTATGTGGGCTTTAAACTCTTCTTTAGCACCAAAGCTGCTTCCGCTGCGTGATGCACACAGTCTGTTCTCCTAAAGAGATACCATGCAGACAGAAGTGACTGTGACACCGAGCATGGACTCAAATACTGTGTGTGACTATGCTCATTTTGTGTTTTGCTTCTCTGTTTTTATATCACTGGAGACTGAGAAAGGAAAAACTGTCAAATGAATAAATAAAATCACAGGTGAAAGATCAAAACAAGACCCAAAGGGAGATTTCTGCACATCATTTGGCTTGATTTATATTTTACAAAGGCAACATTTCAATCCATGGGATGCATGCCTCAGTAGGTCCGGGATCACACATCAAAATTCTGCCTCCGTAAAACTGCTTTAGACAGTTAAGTTATTCAATTAGAAGAGAGTCTTCCCTTTATTCACCTTACACTACAAAGACTCTCAGAGCCCCAGGAAGCTGAACTTGATATTTTTTGGGTTACTAAAGACTAAAGACTTAAACTCATTACACTGCACAAAAATCCAGAGCAAAATAATAACAATTACTTTACATGAAATTTTAATCCATCTCTGGTTAGTAGCTAAAATTTAATGGGAACCTGGTTGTATTGGCATGAAATCTGGTTACTTTTAGCTCCCAGACAAACATGGCAGCAGCCAAAATCCAAAAGTTGAGGACCAACAGGGGACATCACTGAGGCTACATCCATGTATGTCCGCAGGTAAAGTTTCTGACTGATGCTAATATGTGTATTTATTCTCTAATACTCTAATACTGTTTTGTTGCTGTCTGTTTTACCATCAGTGATACAAGTTTACTGTTTCCTCCAACAGAAAAGCCAGATTTCTGACCATGACAACACACATACACACACACACACACATTCACATCTTAGTGAGGACATCAAATTGACATAATGCTTTCCCTAACCCTAACTCAAACCATTAGAAATGAATGCCTAACATTAAGCTCAAAACTACTCTTTGAGCCTCAAAAATGCCTTCAAATTCATTAGGACCTGCATTTGGTCCCCACAAGTGGCTGTTGTACTCCACAAGTATAGTGGCATCCACACAAAGACGTTTAAACGAGTATACACACACACACACACAGTCGTGTTTTCAAATCCTTGTGGGGACTGCTAACTGACATTACGCTTACTGTACACTTAACCATCAAAAATAAATGCCTAAACTAAATATAACCCTGATGCTAAAAGCACAAAAATGCCTCAAACTCTTGGGAATGTGGATTTTGTCCTCATAGAGACTGTTGGTCCCAACAAGTATAGTAAAGATATGTAAACGCACACACAGGGCACAGAATTTCCCTCATACACCCAGCAGTGGGTGTTGCCTCACTGACTTAGTATTTCCCTGACTTCACATCAACTGCGTTTACGTTGGGACCTCTTGTTGTTTCAAACTCATCATCAGCCTCTGCCACTCTTTCTCCTCATTGTTTTTTTTTTTTTTCTCTAAATAATCAGCTATAGACTGCTTCATCTCTGGAACACGCTAACAGCTAAATGGATTGTTTCACGCGTCAGTGCATCAGTGCGCACGCATTGATAATGAAAGTGCCGGCAGAGTGAGTGAAGAGACAAAATGAGCCAGTGAAAAAGAAAAATTACTACTTTCAACCACAATGAGCAGTCGGTTCCTGTACTGGAGGAGCGCCAAAACAGGCACACACACACACAAATAAAACCTCATAAATTTATACCCTGCACACACACACACACACACACACGTTAACTAATTTTAAAAGAAGAGAAAAGAAGGATTTATACTCCTGAAGATCATTATTAGGCTATAAATACAAACGTGTTTTTAGTTACATCTGTGATACTACGCTACCTTACAGTTTGCTAAAATTTGCTAACCATTAGCCACCATAAACCAGTGGTGCAGCAGTAAAAGCCTTGCATAAGTGGAATTAGCAGAGGTCAACGTTTTATTTTCTGTAAATGCAAAATTTAAAATGAAATTCTAAATAGTGACACACGATCTTACTCGATACATTCCACTAAATAAAAAAAAAACTGTTAAAGGCTAGAATGGAGACGGTCAGTGCACACAGCCATCTGGGCATGTCTTAATAAAAGAGCCTGAGTAACTTCTGCCGGCTGCTCTGAGAGCAACGACACAAAGCAGTGAAACTGGTTTGGGGCAGACACTTTTTTTTATTTTCCACCATCTAAATCCATCTCAGTGCTCAGTCCTCTCAGTGCAGCCCTGTAAGAGCTTATTCCACCGCGGGCTGCAGCACTGGGACATTACTAACCAGTGAGCAGATGAGGCACAGCTCCTAATGCTGACAGAGTGGACCCCTGACATAGTAGTGAGACAGAGCAAAGGGAGTAATTTGGGTCAAAGGGCCAGGAGGGAGACCAAGATGCAGAAACGTGCTTATATATAAACTTTTATACCTTTTGTGTCTATCTTTGGCTTTTCAGCCTCTCTCCTTATGTATGTCAGTTGTGCATATTCCATTGACGGAAAAGTCCACTCTTAAATAACCCTGCTAAAGTCTGAATAATGAAACCATCTGAGATTTTCCATTAATATTAATTTAGCTCAGTAAGGTCTTCTAAAATAGGAGTAAAATCCTATTAAACTTGAGCGCAAAACTAAAGGAGACGTCTGGGAAATAAGGCAGAGCTGACAGCAGTGGTAGAACATGTTATTTTAATGCTTTTGGACAGTTCAATTGCCATCTCTTTTTCAAGCCACCTCATCTCCCCAAGCTACATCATACATACAACCCAACAGTGTAATGTGTTTTGTCAGGTACAGACTAAATCCGTAGCAGCTGCATTTACTGTAAAAATCAAGCGGGGAACAGCTCTGTTAGCTTTAAAAGGATATTTGATTAGACCCATAAAAAAGGGGGGAAAAAAATTGATAAGGAATTAAAAGTTTTGCACTGAAAAACATACCTCATAGAATCACTTGTGTTTCTATTAATTTTTTAAAGTTTTTCTGCCTAAATTTAAAGGTAAATATATTAATGCTACAACAAAATGTTTCAACATCAACTACATGCTCTATCTGCGATTAACTTGACTTCCTTGCTTCATTCAAAATGTTTAAATAGTTAGTTCATTCATACGTTATGGTGATGTTCAAGACACAAACATAAGATAAATAACCCTTTAAATTGATTGGCACGTAACTGAGTGAAATAAATATCTTATCGCCAAGCAAAACAAGATTTAGCACTTGTTTGAGAAAACCTTGTTGGCAAGCACAGTGATATGGTATTTGTAGTTAGCATACATCTCAGGAGGGGTTATGGGCCACTCTTGGTAACTCAGTTTCAGCTCCCTGCACAGATTTACTAAAGGTTTATGGTCTGGAGACTGACTGGACCACTTTGTGACCTTTTGTGCTTCTTCTTTAGCTACTCCTTTGTTGCCTTGGTGATATGTTTTGGGTCTCTGTCATCCTGAAAAACCCATCCAGGACCCATCTTCAGTATTCTGGTTGAGGGAAGTAGATTGTAGTCTAAGAATTTAGGATACATGAACAAATTCATCAGCCCGTCGATGTCCTGTGTGCAAAGCAGGAGATGGTGTTCTTTTGGTAATACTCGGCATTTCTCTTCCTCCTGGCTGGGTTTGTAATGGGATTAAATACTTTTTTGACTCAGTGACATGCAACTTTAAAACTTTTTGTGAACTTTTTATTTGTGTAATGTGTCTCATTCTGGATTTTTGGTTGATATTCTGCCTCTCTTTATTAAAAAGAAACTATTATAAACAATTGAGACTGCTTATTTGTAAGTTTTCAGTCAGTGTGGCCAACCTCACAGTAGAGAGGTTGGTCTTGCTACCTTGAAATTACTGATAAAGGCTGAGGATTATATAATTCATACTATTTAGAATTGTGATGATATAGAAAAAAACAGTAAATCAGAAAAACGGTGACAAGAACAGTATAAAAGATGAGCATAAACTCTGAACAGCAAAAACGCTCCGTGTTTTGGTTGTAAGAGCAGATGGTTACTTACCTGAAAGCTCACTTGTAAGCATTATGTTAGGTGACTTTACATAAAGCCTGATGGAAAGAAGAAGCAGAGTGTCTTCAAACTGTGATCAGTTACAGTTTCTGTGACGCTGTCCGTGGTGCTGAAATTTGCGCCGTTATAAGCGTGCAGGGAAAAAGCCTCCCAGGCGGCCTAACTGGCTTCACTGTGCATAATGGCAGTGAGCTGCTGGTTAGTGACAACTGAATGTACGCTGTTTTTTAATTTCATTACAGAACAAATTGAGGACAGAGCCGAAAACCGCATGTGAGCCCGCAAAAACACAACACTACAGAAGAGTGTTGACAGTGACATAAAACAGAAAGTGTTCAAAAACTGAAAACTGCATAACATAATAACAAATACAAGCTGGTAGTTTCTCATTTTTTTTACTTCAGCTTTCAAAAAATCCAAAGTGTGAACCTGTGGATATATAAATATGTTATTTTTAATTTTAATTTGCTATGTTACAGTTAGCATGTAATTTAGCCTGCATGGTATATGTCACGCCACACTGTACATCTGTGTGCATGCGTGCTTTAGTCCAGGTGTTTGAGCCGCATTGAGAATGGAACTGAATTTTCTCCAACAATCAGCGTCTCCCTGACTTGAGCAGCGTCTCCTGCTATCCCGTGATGAATTGGGTTGCGCTGATTCATTGACTTTCTCCTGCGTGAGCATATCAACAGACTTGTTCCTCCAGAGGAGGAGGCCTTACCTCTGGATAACCTCCTGCTCTCTGTATCTATTCCTTCCCTTTTTAAATCTCCTTTTCCTCTCTACCATTCAGTGTTGTGGGAGGCACTGTTAGCAGTGGGATCTGGCATAGGAAGCTGTGTGTGTGCGTGTTTGTGTGTGTGTGTGTGTGTGTGTGTGTGTGTGTGTGTGTGTGTGTGTGTGTGTGTAAGCAAAAGGAGAGAGAGAGAGAGGTGGATGGGAGGCAGCAACATACCTCTTAGTGCACAGTGAGTAGTGTGACTAAATGTGTATATGCACCAACAAGTCTGTGGCTGTATGTGTGTGTGTCTGTTTGCATACATGTGCATCTTCAGTAGCTTAGCCTTGAAGCAAACTGCAGCCATTATTAATCCTCAGACAGCTGAATTCTGCTTTTTGCTGTACGCCTCACAGGTTGCTGGGCTCTTTGATCTTCCTATATCTTCTTTTCTCAAGGTTACTTAATTAACACTTGCAGCGCACTTTCAGTCTGAGGACACGATCTGTTTCTAATTTCCATGGACACATATAACAAAGGTAGATGGGATCTATGGTCAGCCTGAATAAGCATTTATCATCATTTGCCTCCTTTACAAGTAAAAACACAAGTAAACCTCAAGCACAAAGGGATCAAATCGACTAATTATAACATGAACGTTTGGGATCCGTTTCACTCGTTTCTGTGCTGCCATTCACTAAATTCCTTCAGCAGGACACTACTCCTTTTCTATACCCCGAGCTTATCTCTGTTTCACAGCGTTGCTGAGTAATTTCCCAACACAGTTGGTCTCATCAACATCATGGTAACAGGGCAGCTGACCGTGCTGCCCCGAAATAGCTGACTCAGCAGCTCAAAATGTGAACGATATCAATAAACCCGAGGATTAATTATAAAAGGCAAATATACTGCGAAGTGTGCGGCGATTTATGACTGTTCTCTCCCCCTATACGTTACACAAAATCTGAGCTGTGTTGAGGCTGTGCCAGAAAAGCACAGCTTCAGAATCCTAGCTGTAAAAAGTGGCTTACACATGGTGTTACTACAGAGCTACAAAGCTGTCGATATGTTCGCGTGCACGTTCGATTACAGTAGAAATAGATGAGAATCTACTGTCACGAGACGTTTTTTACCAATTGCTTGGTGCGCGGCTGGCAGAGAAACATTCATGTAAGAAAGTTCAACACCGATAGTAAACAGTCATTTTAATTCAAGCTTCTTTTAATAATAAAAGTTTAACATTTACTTATGATCTAGTTTTCATCAACCAATATCTGACGTTTTAGTAGTCAGACACTTATCTTAGATGTTTAACCTCTTAAGCCCCAAGCCTAACTGATCTCCTGCCTTCTGCCCCCGTATCAGGGGGCTTGGGGCTTAAGAGGTTAAACAAGCTAAGAAAAAATACTCAGCTGCTACTCCAGCGAATCTCCCTTCCTTTGGATGAATTTTAATCCGCTGTGTTCAACTGCAGCAGGAGAGGGCAGTCCTTGTTTTCCTCTGTAGCCTCACTGAGATCAGTGCAGCTCTCCTCCAGCTGCAGGTTATGGTTTACAGAGGAACCTGGGCTACTGACATCAGCTGCTGAATACATCTCAGGCAACCGCAACCCGACCAGCGACTACACGGTCAGAGAGGCTCACAGCTACCCTGTTAGCCATAACTGCAAGCTATTAAAAAAGTGGCCTGATAAAATAATATTTAAATAAAAAGGAGCTGTCATCACATATGTCTTTTCTCACATGTTGACAATAGCAGCTGTAAAACGATGCATTACCAACACGAGGTTACATTTTTTTTTGGTTTCTTTTTTTTAAAAAAAAAAAGCAATAAATAAAAATAATAAAAGGTAAAACATCTTTTGAACAGGTGGACATTTTTCACTTTGATGAAGTGCCACTGGAAGGAACAGCTTATCGAGTATTTTAGGGTTTTAAACCTACAAAAGGCACACGTGTGGGAGCGAGCGTGCTATCACAGGGAATGTCTAATTGATAAGACACGGAATATTAGACTTCATCAAATCACATTAAATGCACTCCATCAATCCCCGAGTTAATTCAGATGATATCCCAGATTGTGCTGGAGCGTTGCTACAGAAGCCAAGCCAAAAGAACATGGATAGTCAAAGCCTGAGAGCTTAATATTTAAGTACTGTTGTAAAGTCAATTCACTCTCCTGCGGCTAAAAAGATCATTTAAATGGACTGTCTACTGCTAAATCCTATTTCTGCCTTCATTGCTCATCCAAAGCATATGGTGATGACTGGGAAGCTGTGAGAAATGCAAGGAGGATGTGGGGGGCTGAAGTTGGAGAGAGAGCGAGGAAGGAGGGAAGACAGCAGGGAGGTAAAATGGTGGGAATGTGAAGTAAAAAGAGGAACGATATATTAATGCTGGGAGAGCAGAAGAGAGGAGAGGAAGGCAACCATAATGACAGAAAAACAGCAAGATGGAAGAAGGACGGGAGAGTCGATCAAATCAATGACTCCCACAAATGCAACAAAACATGTAAAAACACACAGCAGATTGTTGGGATCATGTGATGTGCATGCATGTGCATACACAGCACAAACATCTATGCACACATTCCCTGCTCAAATTCCCTTTCTTTCTCTCTATCTTACGAGCTATAAATAGCAGGAACTGAGCTGCTGCTAATTCCTTCATTCAGAGCCTAGCAGAAAGGCAAAATGCATGCAGCCTTTGATGCACACTCTGACAGGAAGACACAGGAACTGGTGGATGGTTGCCAATACAATCCCTCCATCCCCTCCGTCCCCGCCATTCCTTCCTTCACGTGTCTTCAATCTAAAGTCTGTACTCCTTGAATTGCCCTTCCTTCCCTGTTTCTCACCCTCTCTTCATTTCAGCGTCCCTCGCTAACTACACCATTGCTTCTCAGCTTCCTCAAGAGGCTTACCGAAATGGAGGGTGGTGTGTTTTTTTCAAAATCATGGAGCACAGGGGAGTTTTCTTCTTTAACCAGGCACCAAAATTTCAGGACTGAAAAAAGCAGAAGCCAAACTGCAGGTCTGAAGCTGGCTACTTCAGGACTGCTCAGAAAACCAGTCAATCTCAAACATTCTCAAAGATGCACAACAAGTGCAATTTTACAGCAGAAATAAACATGTTCAAATATATTGTACCAAAAATGGATTTGACCTCTTATTCATTAATAGGAGAGTTAAAAAAGACTTATGTATGTATGTGTTACTTATGTAAAGTAAATGGGTTTAGTTTGTTTTTTTATGTTAATTAAAAATAACAGTGAATTGGAATGGTTACACCTTTTAAACAAAGCTAGCTATCTGGCACTAATTAGCTGATAATTCCTTAATTCAAAACACCAAGATAGCCATGGCCAAAATACAAAACGTTAGACATCAAAACATGTGCCCACATACCAGTGGGTGAGGCCACTGTGGCTACGACCATCATTTACACACAGTCAAAACTGGAATCATTAGCTTATCCTGCTAATTAGCATACCAGCTACACCAGCAGTGGAGAAAGCCTAAAGTGTTCAAAGGCCAAGGAGTTACTTTAACTAAATATAAAAGTAGTTATAGGTAGTAACAGCAGTACATTAATAACTATATTAAATTGTCATCTTTATTACTATGACACCCACTTGGGCATTCTTTCCTTATCTGTACTGAGGTTTTCAATAACTTTAACAGGTCTTACCTGCTTTGCATTAAATTTAACAAAAGCAAGTGCTCAGTGCAATAAAACAGAGTCAAATATGAATAACTGTATGCTCACTTGTGACAACTATCAAAATAGAAACGCTTAACATTTTGGGGGTTTTTTATCTTAAGAGCAAACTAAGTGAATGTTAGCTTAAATGGCTAGCTACAGCTAATAAGGGGTTCTTACAGACTTTATCTTCTATATTTAACAGTTCTCCTCCAATTTGTTTTGTTATTATCTTCTGAACCATTCAAATATTTGGTCAGTATTATGACATGGTAGGTAAACACTTTACAATAATAGAATGGCTACATTTAATGAACTGCTGGTGACACCGTCTTTGCTTTCGCTAATATTTTGCTCAGTGTGACCTTAGCATGCCAACAACAGCTAAGTATTTTAACTGTTTTAGTATTTTAAATCAACTTTGTGATGTACCACCTTGTAATATATTATGCTGCCAAATTGTTCTTTTTTTTTCTAACACCAGAAAATCAACAAGTGGTGGGCAGAAATGTAGTAAATGTGCACTTGCAAATAAATTCATTCTGAGCTGCCAACCACATCAACTTATTGAAGTAAAATTTTAGACTCTGATTCGAAACTTTTTCAAACCACAACCAATTATGAGACTGGACTGCATCCCACACACAAGGTGCAGTTTTACAGATAATATACTACCCAACTGCAGCCCACACGATTTGAAAGTAACAATCCATCACATGAAAAGATGATACATTTTTGACAGACCCTCTCTGTTTCCCGGCAGATGCTCCTTTCTTTTCTCATGCTTTTCCCACCAACTCTACACTTTTTCTGTGCAGATTTGTCTTGTAAGATATGTTAGCCTAAGTAGTTCTGGACACATTTCTAATAACCTTTCCTCTCTTTCAACAGTCCATCAAACCCACAAGCTACACCAGCTTAGCAGTCAGCAATTTAAAAATCCGCTCTTCCTCCTCTCAGCTCATGTCACATAAAGTACTTGACAGTGTAGCAAAGAGTGATGTTACCGTCTTCAGATTTTTGCAAATATCAAAAATGAGACAACGATTATAGTCTTCCCCGAAGATCGTTTGCGGTTCCTTTGCTGACAAGTTGATGCTTTTTGTCATGTAAATGTCAATTATTTCATAAGCTCCCACATTAAAATCAAAATTAAAAACCTAGGCGTATAACCAGAGGTACTACATCAAAGGAATCTGGAGTTCATCTTTTAGTATAGCAAATGTTTTTGCTTCTCATCTAAGACTTTTTATCACTTCCTAAGGGTAAATGTAATCTGATTATTCTGGCTTAATGTCAAGTCAGATACATGTCACACAATACTGTTTACTCCTGCCAATCTCTTTAAGCCCTGCTTCTGTACTCAACAGTTAGAAATATAAACGATCCTGACTTATATGCCGACTTTTTAGCATCTGCATTAGCTGCTTGCAAACACAGCTAATGCTTTAAATAAACAGTACTGTCAACAGCATTATCACCCTACAACCGTGCAACCTACATCCACATCCTGACTGTCAATACACATATAAGCAGGCAACACAACACATATACAAGAGCGACTTCACAAAGGGTTATCTTTAGGTTTCTGAAAGATGTCCTGATTTCTATATAAGACTATTTAATGCAATTGTGAAACCGGATTAGGAACTTGAGGAACTAGTCTTCAGATTTTTCAACAACCAGCCGTGTGGTCCTGTGGGTTTTATGATCCTAGATGGATGATGGGAGTAGTTGAAAGCAACTGACCCAGGCTGATTCGATTCTCTCTTTTGCCCTCACCACCTAAGTATAAGATACAGCCTTTGACCGAGCAGACCATTCGTTGTCTGCACCACCGTGCCTCAGGACAGAGCACAGAGCAGAGAGGAGCAGACTGAGCAAAGGAAAACGGGAAGGTGAAACATGAGAGGAGGCAAAAAGGAAAAAAAAGCAAAGATGTCAGATTTGGTTTGTAAGGGCTGGACCACAGGCTGGATGAGGCCTTCTGTTCTAACCTCCGTCTTTGACAATGCAACAACCACCTCAAGATGGCTGGCTTAAAATCTAACTCTGCTCTCATTGTGTCCTTGTCTTTTTATTTAAGCCTCTGGTTTGTCTTTCGGTTCTGGCAAGCGCGCCCTCACATCAAAGAAAACTTTGTGTGTGAGCGAGAAAGAGAGAAAGACGCTGGATATTTCATCTGCAGGGAGCTACAGGCGCCCATACTGTATGTAACAGCAATTGTTCATTCTAGGGGAAGTGTATCCTGCCTGCAGAAAAATGGTGATCTATTTCCCCTCACATCATCCCCTTTTTTCTCCCATTTTTGTTCTTCAGAGGGTATCAACCAAGGTAAGGAGGGGAAAGAGGTGACATAAAGAAAGAGATGGAGCAGAATAATCAAGGTTTTTCTGGCATCAGAAGCAATATCTCTCCTACGTCTACTGCTGCACGCTGGCACTTCTCTCACTTTTCCCCATTATTTATCTGTTTGTTTTTATCTCTTATTTATGCATCTCTAGTCCTTTGACGATACTGCAGAGGGACACTCGGCCACCGTGTGCATTATTGTATTAGTATTGAACCCTTCTTGATGAATCTCCTCAGAAAATTGAAATATTGCAGAATGGGGAGATGTGGGAGCTTGAGCTTGATGCATGGAGATAGATGAAGCATGGGATGTAATAATTTATAAGGCCCCCAGTATGCACCGTGCAACTCTGCCAAAAAGGCACAGCTCTGACAACGCTGAGGTTAGCGGTTCAAATCCCAAAGGGTTCTCTGGCAAAACTGATGTATACCCACTTGGAAGGGACTAATTGAACAGCTTAAAAGGCACTTTTGCAACAGCTTATTGGGATTTAACCCCAGCCTACCACCAGTAACGTTCTTCTGGAAGCAGTGGAGTTTGTCTCATTTGGTTCAAGACTCATGCTCATCCATGCAGTTGTTTATCACTGATATTAAGGAATGAATGCAAGGATGTCAGAATTTCATAAGCAATCAATGTGAGTCTTTAACAGTTTCCACAGTGCTCCCTTTCAGCGCTCACATTCACAGTCGTCGCGGAAGTCTAAACAGCCTTGATTGCAGTTTTTGTGAAAATGACCGAGCTTGTGAGGAGGGCTAATTCATACTGCAGACTCAATAAAGGTGAGCTGAAAGCAACAGCTCCAGGCTGGTGAAGAACTGTCACATAGATGGGGGGGTAACGTGTAATAGCGTGTCCTACATGTGAGGTGGTGCATTCGTTATTTCTGTGCTAGAAAAAAATACCCTAGCAGTGTCAAAAATAAATCCCACGGGCCAGGATTGGCCCGACAACGACATATTAGTCGTGAGGAAGGCTATTTGGACTTCTCAGTTTTGCGACTGCTTACTTCTGATGAACAACTCCCCCATTCATATTCATTCATAATTTCACACCAACACAGCAACTTAACTGAGTTAACTCAACACAAGTTATCCGTATTCAAAAAACCTGTGCAATTTGTGTTGATAAAATGTGACTGAAAAATGTTTAGATGAAGTACTTGAGCTCCTTTGTTTAATTTTAATCCGTCACAATTTTCCCACTTTTTTCCAGCACTAGCCAAAGCACACCCTGGACATGTCGCCAATCAATCGCAGGGCTAACACAGAGAGGCAAACAACCATTTGCACTCACATTCACACTTATGGGTAATTTAGAACCCCCAATTAATCTCACCCCAATAAGTGGATGACTTTTAACACTTATATGAAACCAGAGCACCCACTACGAACTTACCTAGACAACTAACAGATTTGAGGTCCTTCTTGCTGTGAGACAACAGTGCTAACCACTGTGCCACCCAGCTGCCAGACCAGCCTTAACAAAAGTAGGAAAGCTACGATTACAAGGCCTGATGCAGAATTTTCTATATGTTTTTGTCCTTGACAGGTTAAACCACAATAAATAGCAACAGCATCCACGTGGTGTGTGTATGGTTGTCTGCCTCTTATAACTCCAGTGATTTTCCTGTGGTTTTAAATCTCAGCGATCTTGTGAATTTCTTGAGTCCAGGCAACTAACCACTCTGACTAGATTATATCATGTGGTCTCAACAAGAACAAATTAAGTTGCTGAATGTCATTCAGATCCTGTGTGATTTAATTACATTCCCCAAAGAAACATGAAATTATTTTCTTTACAATTTATATTTTTTTTTAGACATTTGTAAATGTAACAACCCAATTTCCTTTTTTTGAGAGGAGATGCTAAAAGGTTTTAAGATTCCTGGTCCTGAGCAGCCACCTGCTGCTGAGTCACATCTGTGGCTAAAACAAGCTGTAGCTCAAGGTAAAATACACATTTTTCTTCAAGAAGATCAAAGTGCTAAAAAGCTGAAACGGAAATAAATTCAGGAAACGTCTCCAGCTTCAGTTGTCCATTTAAGCTCGAGTAGGTGCTGTGTGTATAATATTGGAACAAACTTTCTTTAAAAAAACTTCCTGCTGCTGACTTCAAAGCGATGGTTTCTTTATTCCCTGTGCCTAACTGCACAAAGCAGAGCCATAATGGATTGTGTATGCCGGTAAACATTTATAACGAGTTTCCATTTGTGGGCTGCTGAGTCCAGCTACTCCAGCTTATTTGCCATGAAGGCTTGCTCTGTGTTAACGACGGCCGACTGCTGAGAGAAGCATGTGATCTGTCTGTGAGCCTGAGGCGGCATCGGCTGCCGGTCCTCCCCTCGCCTCATCCATCGATCCAGCGTGACTCTGCAGGAGTGAGATGAAAACCTCTCGCTATGATTTATGGGATATCATCTCCAGGGGTACCAGTGGAGCTCCTGCCTCCCTGCATTTGGTCACGAAACTACCTGCCAGAAGCAGGAACCAGGACTGAGTCCATACTACCATGTGGTCACTGGACTACTTCTACACTGTAAAGACTTTATTATAACCTATAACCCATTATATAACCTATAATGGTCATTTTATCCCTTCAGAGGCTCTAATAAAGGAAAACCACTGAATTATTTCAGTTCGAGGTATGAATCTTGGACGGCTCTTTGTTTAAAAACCACTTAAAGCAGGTGAAAATGTTTCATATTCTTTTTTAAAAATACTTTGGAGGTAGCTTGTTCCAAACAACTTGGTAAACTCATCCCGTTTTTAAGGATTTTGCTCTCTTCTGGTTCTTTATTAATTTTCAAACTGACTCCATGGTGTTTTAGTTTGACTTTTGGCTAAAAATAATTATTTCCACATAGGAGGTTATGTTTTGTCTGGATGCATTTCACGATTCTGCCTGTAAACACAATAACTTGAAAAAGTTATTATAGAAAAAGTCCCTCCAAGATCTTTAAGATCAACTTTATGATTTATCGGACAAAAATTGACAGACAGCCAAATCACTTTGAAACTAGGACTCTTACAAGTGTGGTTTAAGATTTGACCTCTGACCTCTCCTTTAAGGTCAACAGGTTAATCTAAAAGTCACGATGATAATAATGCTATATAGAGCTGTTTGAAATGAAGACTCTTACTGCCATTGTTTGTACTGTCAACATACAGGTATACAGGAAGTGACACATGGGCATTCTAAATACCATGCGGACATCTGACCTTTGACCTCATCTTCAAGTCCAGATAAACTCATAAATTGTCAACTTTGCTTCAAATTATACTGCCTTCGATACGTACAGGATCAGGAAATCTTTATAGTCTGCGTCCAATGACACGTTACATTTGACCTCTGACCTCAGTTTTACATTTCACATCGGCCTTTCTTTCAAGTTGAACCCAAACGTGTTACATCCCTAAATAAAGTTTGAGAATGAACAGCCTACCTCGAAATATACTGTAGTACAAGGTTCTGTAATAAGATGAAGTTATTTAAATATAAATACCTATTACCCATTAACCCACTCCTACACAGCGTAATCAAAGCAAACATCTGTCATGCTCCCCTTATCTGACTGACTTCACTGCACCAGAAACATTTACATTTTAAAGGACAAAGTAAGCAAAACAAATATATACAAACTACAATAATACAATATTTCATTAAAAGGAAATACCTCCAGAGACCGGCTTGCCTTGCCTTCTTGTTCTTTATGTTTCTGGCTTTATGCTTTGGGTCGTTGTCACGGCTCCCTGAAGCCCCCCGTGTGTTGAATAAAAATGTAGTCTCTAAATTGAAATCCAAAAAGGTGTCTTTTCTGTAGCAATTATAAATAATAACTCATTTAATGTGTTTGGAAAAAAAGAAAACCCATTCAGTGATTAGCTGAAAACCTATTCATATAGCCAAAGAATGCGATATGAAAGCACTAAATTAGATGAAGCTGCCTTTATTCAAATATTAAAAAGTGTCATTTTTTATTCTTTCTTTCAGTTTGTTTCATTTCTTGACTTTGTGTTTTTTTCTAGAAGAACGACACATTCAGAAACATGTTTATTCAGGAGAGCCGTGGGATGACTGAAAGAAATGACAACACATGGCTAGCTCTGCAACTTACTAAGCACTTAAATATTAATTAAAGAACCACGAGTAAGCGCCAAATGTTAGCATATTTGTTTATCTATGAACAAACACACATTCATGTCAGTGTCCCACTTTCTCCTATTTGCACCGACGGCGGCATTAAGACGTAACTCTGCCAGCTTAATCCACTTAAAACCAGAGTTTTTTTATTTTTTATTTTAAAGGATTCTGTCTTAAGGATGCCCTCCGAAAGGATACAAGTACAAAACTCTCAGGAGACGGACAATTCATGTTTTAGAAAGAGAGTGCCATGCGTGGTGCGGCAAGAGAAGATGCACATACCCCCAAAAATCTCTAGCCCTAGTCTCCTCTCCTTGTTTTTTCCCTCGTTTCTTCCCATCGCCTCCTCTGCTCTTTCTTTAGCTGCATGTGTAAAAAATGATTTGGAAACCAAAGTGGGAGAAAAGGCAGAGGAGCAAAGACAGCGCCGACCCCGGGGCTGCTAGAGATTGCTGAGGCTAGCAACGTCGTGCCTGACTCGACCACAGTAAATATAACAGCGGTGATGATGGAGGATGGGCGGGGGAAGGGGGGAGGGGGTGAGGCGAGCTCATGCGAATCTGCAGCTCTTTTTTTTCCCACACGTGGAATAAATTATGACACACGCGCCGCGTGGGTATTTGCTGGGATAACGTCTTTCTAACCTGGACGCACCTTACAAACAGTGACCCTGCGGTACACCGACGACGACGCCGGGCGCTCCTGCTGATTTTTCACATTGATGAATTAAGGTCACTGCGGGGAGGTGTTCAGCACCTGCGTGACATTTGCAGAAGGCGTGCTGCACAGGGGAATGTGAGCGAGTGTTTATATGTTTCAGAGTTATGACATTTCCATTTCCACATCGCACATCTCAGGGAAAAAAAAAAAAAAAAAGGGAAACAGGGGGGGGGGGGCGGGGAAAGGGGGGGGGGGGG
>VUQR01010304.1:54064-64125 GCA_015108515.1 Hemichromis elongatus | reverse complement strand
CTTACTGCTTCCAAAGGAATTATGAGGGTAAATGAGAGCTAGGTGCTGCTACTCAATGCACTTTATTAATCGATCGTCAGCAAGTTTGAGCACATTTATGTCAGTTTGTCAAAACATCCCAGTATCAATCACCTCAGACTCTACAGTTAGTATATAAATGTTGATATTCATGGCAGTGTAATGAGAAAAAGTCGGAACAAGTTGCATCTGAACAAACCCCAAGACTTCTGGACCAATGTGCTTTGGATAGACGAGTGGTTGAATATCTCCACTTTGGAGATGTTCAGCCATAATAAATGTTTGTGTTTCGACAAAAAAACAAGGACTTGGGCACCTTACAGTCATTCAGTCAAAAATTGGGTTACGCAACAAATCGGCGATCATGTGTCGGAATTTCAGGAGCGGGACCACGCCTCCAAACACACTCCTTCCCGTTGTCATCTATATAGGTTCCCCCAGTTCCACAAGCTGTTCATTCTCGTTTACGTGCCCCGCTCTCCTTCCCTCCTTGTTTTCAGTTCTTTAACTTCTTCACTTCTATTTAGTGCATGGGGATCTGCCAGGCCTAGAGCCGTTGCCAGTCCCCTTCGAGGCCTTCCCCAAACCACAGCACAACCCACGTCCAAGCATTCACCTTAACCTACTAAAATGCTGTCAAACCTAAACTGAGGACGTGGGCCCAGCTAGTGAAACATTGGCTAAAAAGGAAAGAATCAAGGTGTTGCAATGGGCCATTGAAAGGCCAGACCTCCACCTAACTGAAATGCTGTTGGGGAACCTTAAGATAACTGTGAATTAACAAATACCTGCAAACATCTACGAACCGAATTAACGTTTGAAAGAAGAGTGGGCCAACATTCCTGCACGGTGATGTGAGACACTTCTTGGGTCTGAGAAATGTAATTATGAGATGGTCAGTAAAAGGTTCTGTGTGGACATGTGCATTCATTCGCTCTTCAAAAAACAGGAATGACAGCCTATGGCTGGTGTCTGCAGCTGTCTGTGTCCACAATCAACTATAATCACCACTTTCAACATCCAACAACAGCCTTTGACCAGTATTTAATAGTTTCTGATGCAGCCACCATCCAGTCCACAATATCTCTGCTGTTAGGAAGCTTCTCTAATTCTCCTGCTTTGTTAACTCATTCTAGAGACCACAGCCTCACAATCACATCCATCACCATTCTGCCACATACCTTACCGAGCACAATCCAAATCCCAATAAAACCAATTCCACCCAATTCTACTCGAATACAGCTGCAGAATCGCTCACCACTGCCTTCCCTGTAATTGCCTACCACCTCTAGCTCCGTGTTGTGTTTCCAGTCGGTCTGTCAGTACACTCACCAGACTCAACTTAATGACAGATAATAAACCGACTTTGCTGTGCCAAGGGTCCTGGCTATTAGCTGGAATTCAGGGAGTGAAGTTTCTGGAAGGGCGAGGTCAAAAGGAGTCACTGTTTTAAAATTGTTTTGTGGTTAGAGAGAAGAAATGTGAAGTGACTGGGAGAGAAATGAAGACAAATCAAAGTAGGCCTATAACACACAAATGAAAAATCACATACACTACATTTACCTTGTCAATGTGCAGCCAAGTCAGGCCCACGCACACAAATGCATCACGCTCGTTATCATGTCAACCCTGACAGCCTCTGAATCAGCACAACTCATTTGTTTTCACATTTGCTAATTAACACATCAAGGCTGTGACAGGAAAATTGGATATTGAAACGCCAATGTATCCCTGTGACTGTGTGCATGGGTATAATGCACGGTTATCAGTGCCTATACCTTAAGAGAAAAAAAAATGCTGCTGTTTGTAGTTTCTCTGTATATCTGCAGCCCTGGTGTGTGTTTTATCTGCGCGATGCGAGTTTGACATGTTGATTGCAAGGTAATTGCGAGGGCACGGTAGAGTGGATGCCGAGTGGCTGGACAGAAAGGTGCCGTTTCATCTCCGCAGATGTCGCATTAATGCCAATATATGGGGGTGGACATGTCTGTGTGTTTCTGTATGTTTGCCAACCTGCTGACAGCCTTTGTGTGAACCCCGAATGCAAAACCTGGGAAGCAGGTCAGCATTCGCTCAGACTTCTTTCTGTCAATCCCTTATTATTTTTGTATTATGTGCCTTTCTCCCAAAAAGGAATCAAATTCAAAGCACGCTGTAAGCTAAGAGTGTTATAAGCACACTGATTAACTAAATCAACAGCAGCTAAATGGGAAAACCACTACAGCATACAAAGAAAAGTTGTTGTTTTTCCAGCTCATGGTGATGCAAAGACTTTGATGTATGGATAAAACAATAAAGTTATTTTTCTTCTGCCACAGTGGCACCTATAAAGGCCCCTATAAAGTTCAAGATAACTCACCATGATGCTGGTGCAGGCGACACAGGAATTTCATTTTTCTGCTAATCAATAAATAAGTCAATAAAATAAAAGCCTGGGTTTTTACATGAAGACGGTTTCATGGCAAAGAGAAAAAATGAGCAGAAACTTCGGGATTTTGCAAAAAGAAACAACTATTCGCTAAATTCATGGTTAGGGTCAAACTCATCTTTAAATAAAGAAAAAAACTGATTAATTTTATCTATTTGGATCCTTAAATGCTCTTTCACTAACCAGATGTTAACCACCATGGCTATTAATGACTGGCTAGCTTACGCAACGTGTTTTTCGTGGCTGATTAGCAAAAATGTTTTCTTATAAACTGTAGAAACCAGTTTACTGTTTTAATTCAGTGTTTCTAGCTTCAAACAATGTTCATTGTCCTTCCTCCCTGCCGTATACTCTTTATTTGCTTCCTACAGAGACTAGGCTTGTCTGGCAGTGAGGATGGGGGGGAATGGGCTGATAGAGTGCCAACTACAAAACAATGGGAGGATGCGGTTAAGACGAAAGAAAGGAGGGCTAGACAGAGGAGGTAGAGAGTGTGTGGGCTGATGGTAAACTTGTTGACAACACTAAATGTATGCACAAATGCATCCGTGGTGGGCAGAAAAGTGTGCATCTGTGAAGGAGGGGGTGTCAGGGATGCAGACCAGTGAAGCGCAAAATTGGAAACAATGTGTCTGCAAGAGTTAAAAGCAAATATTTACAAGGCTTTTAATTTGCATCGGGAGCACCGAGTTTCCGGCGTGGGTCAGCGCGTCTACGGTGGAGCCAGCGAGCACGGAGGGGCATGGCTGGTAATTAGACAGACAGTGGTGGATTAATCACAGACTGGGAGCTCAGCCTCGCAGCCACACACACAATTTCACAAGCTATCTGCGGTAGCCCCATCATTTAGTCTGGCTCGTCCACTAAAATACTCTGGATGTTTTCCTCTCGCCCAGAGAGGATGAGTGTATCGAGCTTTGACGAGCGTACCTTATTCTCTCCTATTTTTCAAGCACATGAACTTGTAGGGAGTCACTGCCCTGCCGTCTTGCTCTGATTACTTGCTGCTCCCTCTCCCTCCGTCGCCTTAATAAATCACCAGCTATAAATCTACCCCTCCCCTTGCTTAGGGACAGCTCCTGAGCCGCTCAATTCCCCCTGCTGGCTCTCCAATGGGAGCATCCAGGAGAGGCAGAGGACGATGTGGTCTTGCCCCTGGGGGAAGAGCTCATCTGTAGGCTGGAGGACACGGCTGGAGCTCAGCAAAACGTCAGAGCAAAGGGGGAGACATAGTAGTTGACTAAGGGTGCCACATTAAATGCGTACCCTATATCATAAATATTTTACTGTCCACTAAGTGGTTTTGACCTTGGATTGGAGTGCTGTAGGTTATACCACAGTATGGGAGAAACATGAGCAGAGTTTTAAAAGTTTTAAAAGTTAGCGGTAATTAAACTGGGCTGAAATGGGTCTTCTTAAAAGGGCTTGTGTACGTGACTAAAAACTTACTTTCATACCGCAGTTGGACACTGCACTCTACAACTAGTAGAGCACCATCAAACATTTCTATGTGCATCATTCATGAGAAGGTCTGATGTGAGCAGAAGTTAATAAATACATTTATAATAAAGTTATTTTATTAAAGAAAAAACTCCTTTTATATAAAAAATGCTTTTGAAATAACTGCAGCTTTAAAGGCTCACAAACTCTCTTCCATCAATTTCTCTTTTACAGTGACGTGGTCAGTAAAGGTCTCACATCAACATTTAAAATATTAACATTTTTCCATTCCTCCGTGGAAAATGACTGATTACAGATTCTCTCTTAAGATAGAAGTGAATCTGTGAAGTTCAACTTTGATTCATTTTGACACCGCCTGTCATCCTCTCTTGACAGTTTTGACCTTTGACCAGAAGGACAGCCAAAGTGTCAAAATCTAAAAAGGCTATATAAGCTTTTTATTCGCTAGTGCAAATACATCTTTGCTACACAATGTGAAATGATCACATTAGGTCCTAGTAAGTAAATCCCACACTTTAGGAAATTTGCCATACAGTAAAAAAAAAATGAGTTAAGAGCATCACAGAGAGAAATAAAAGCCTTTACAAATCCTGTTTTCTTTGACTAGCAAAAACACAAATGCAAGAGCAGTTTTAGCTAACACTGCTAACATTGCTCCAATAACAATGTTAGCAGTTTATTAGAAGTAACATTACTTTAACAAGCTTGTCCCTGCCTCACAAACTTTAGCAGATGGTTAACAATAATATGCAAAGCAAATCATGACGGCACGGGTGTGATATTTAAATGCCAATCTGAGAACCTTTTGGCTAGCTTGCTAACTTAGCAAAATTTTAGGGGTTTTGATATATACGTAAGATGTCCAGACAGTAAATATCATTTAACTTCATATTCTTTCCCCTGGCCATTTAAAAACCAAATAAAAACTTATTTTTTTTTGATGAAGGAAAAAAATCTTTCCTGGCACTGTAACCCTTTACACATGCCCCATAGGAGGCCATAATTTGAAAAAAAAAAAAAATGCATGTTAAAGGATTACAGCTGTATTTCTGGTGCATTGGTAAAACTTACATTTTTTTCAGAAAACTTTTTAGAAAGCTTGTTGTACAAAAAAAAATAAAATCTACATATCCATATGTTTATAGAAATTATGTAGATGTACCTGAAATCCTACAACTGGTAAAAACTTTGTGAGGGCGACATGCCAGCACACCTAACTGACACGGTTTATGAGAAAAAAAATATGTTGCTAAAGAGAAATGAAAAGGTAAAGCAACAGATATAGAATATAGGATGCAAGGACAAGGTGGTACAAAATACTGTTCCCCAAACAAAGCTAAAGCTGATGAATGTTAGCTGTAGCTTCCAGCCGCTCACTTGACAAGCAGAAAAGCACTTGGACTTTGTTTACAGTCTGACAGGGACTTGCGACCTGGGACAGATAAAAGTTTTCCGTTAAAATATTGACTTAGAGGATTAGGCGGGTAGGAGAATTTGTGCAAATTGAAATAAACCTGCAATTTTCCAACTGAGAACCCATCGTGGCTCTAGAGAAAAGAGATATTAAGATGTCAACAGGCTAATGAAATGCTTAATCTGAATTTGTAGGGTGTTATGCCGCATACATGGATTATGCTGTTAAATTCATACTTACTTCTAATACGATCCATCTCCCAGAAGTTATATAAGAAATGACTGAGGCAGGTGTGACATCGTTGAAAAAAGAGAAAAGTAAACTTAGGAGGGGTGGGTTATGTGACGTACTGCAAACTCAGGTAATCTAGCTAGTATGAACTTAGTTTTGCGCACCACAAAAATGTTATAACTGATTTTTTATGTTAAGAGTACAAAATATTTACTTTAGGAGTTAAGAGAGCAAGATTTCAGTTTTCCTGTGTCCCAGCGCACTGACCATGGGTTTGCCACAGGAATCTTAGTCAAGTTGAGCCATTAATGCGCTGCTCTCAGCCACAAAAACACCAAGTTACACGTCTACAAAAATCAAAGCCAGAACAGAATATAACCCAGTTATATTCAAGGGTTTAAAGTTTTCTCCACTTGCAAAAAGCAAGTAAAAATTATGAAATAAAACCACACTGCTCGGTGTGTGGGCAGATAATACTTAGTATAAGTAAGTACATTTTAAAAACACACACAAATTAAGTTAAATCTAATAATCTTGGGGAAATGTAAATACAATGGGCCGCAAAACAATTACATTTTATTAATGTAATTGCGCAGCTATAAAAACATGAAAAGTAGGCTTAGGTTTGAATATTTTAGCATCATACAGATGCAATAAATTGTCGTGTGCAGAAAGCACACAATACTGTGTGAATGGAAATAGGCCCCTTAAGTAGACATAACTGGGGTAAAGTGTATGTTAATGGGTATTCTTGTATTGTAAGCAGTAAAAACAAAAGGTAGAGATTATAGCGCGCGTGTAGTGCTGTATAAGCCTTTTTATTACAGCAGGAAGTGCAGCACTGCAGCTACATTCACATTACAGCCTCTCGGCCCTGAGACTGTTATAAAAGCAGGACTGAAGAGGCCAGATGAGGACATGAAACCGAGATATTAAGTCACACTCATTTGACTCGTAATGACCGTTGAGTGAGAGCGATATGCCTGCCGCTGAATGCCACAGAGAGCGTGAGACAGAGCGGAAGAGGGAGGCTTTGGAGAGCTGCCATCCCGATCTAGTTGTCCCTGACAGATGGCCAGTGAGACGTGCGAGCAGCTGATGTGTATGACTGTCTGCTTCCCAAAGAGACTGCAACAACAATCGACACCTCCCTCACTACCTGTTCCTCCACCCGGTCTATTTTGGTCTTTAATTAATTCAATTTATTGCAGTGCAGGAGTTTGTTGATGCAGGTTTCTACAGCCAAGGAGAGGGTGAGGGATAAATATCAAAAGAAAGGGCACGCGGAGAACGAGCCTTAGATGATAATCAGCTTTATTAATAACAAGCTGCGGCATCTAAACACTTCTACCTCTGTCTCCCAAATCTTTCTCCCTGCTTCTTTCCCTCTCCTCTCCTCCCCTCCCCTCCTCTCCTCTCTATTAATATGAGCAATGAATATTCATCTAAGGCTTCAATCTATAGCTGAGCTCATCTAGAAAAACTGTTTGTTTTATAACTGCAGGAGAGAGCTGCAGGAGGAATATTTGCTCATAAATATGCTATACATGATCAGCACAATAATATTGCTTTTTTTATGCATATGGTATTCTTGACATGCTGCGTGCTCAAACAGCTGCATGAATAACTGATTGAAAAACAACAAGCTCTCCTAATGAACCCATTCAAACTACGACACAAAGAAAAGAAGCCAGAACACACAGAGATCTATAATATGATTGCTGATGTATAGATTTTCTCTCACACCCCATCTGTTATTGTTACCATGCCTGTCAACGTTTCTCCTCTTTGCCTGTCACCAGCGTGGGTTTTTAAAAATAGCGTCAGATGTGTCTTTAGAGATTTTTGGTCCTTTTGGAAACAAAAAGCTCCCGATTCCTGACACGAGTCAACAAAACGTTCTCATTTCGAGCGCGTACCCGCCAATTATGTCGGCTGAAACGAGTAGCTGTTACTAAAAGACTTTATCACTGTTGCCAGATCAGGCGCTTCTCCGCCGTTACAAAAACCAATAAATCCAATCCAAATAATCTGATTTTCCTCCAAACAGAAATGAGCTGAATCTTTGTAAAATCATAAATGGCTGACCGATAAAAATGAAATGTCACTCTGAAGATTTTCTTTTGTAAAACTGTTCAAACTGTGGGGGGGCTTTTTTTTTGTCTGTTTTTAGACTGCTGATTCCTGCGTTAGTGATGATCACATGCTGTTGTACTGATCGTTGTTCTTTTTCACTTGGAAACGAGAAACATATTTAACAGAAAAAATTCAAACTGCAAAAATCTTTCAGATTTTACAGCCTAGGGTTAAACTAGAACTATTGCCCAAGACTATTTGGCACAAAGACTGGAGCAGACAGGGATTGAACCAGCAACCTTCCAATAAGTAAAGGCCCTGCACCAGCTGAGCTACATCCGGCTTATACCAAGAATACCACGACTCCGCCCAGTGGCCCCACTGAGGTGCTCCTGCTTGCATTCCTAACCTGTTGCACCACCTTTGGTCTGGACGCTGTGCAATAATTTCAGCACCCCAGCGCTCAAAGGACAGTCCATAGACAAACATGAAAGGGAGACCAGTCAAATTCAAATCAGCTATATATATTTTTTGTTTTTGCTTTTTTCTGGGCAGACATGTGAAACTTTTCATTCACACCTCACATGGTAACGATGATGGTTTAAGGACTCACATGCTAGCTTGCCATCCGAATAAGGTGAAGGTGCCGTACTTTTCACCAATGTTGACCTCACCAAGCTCTCTAGGGAGACATGAAGCTTTATATGCAAGGCTCTACTACAAAGGAACATATATAGATGTGGGTATGACAAGGAGAAAAACCTTCTTCAGTGTTCTAAAAAAAGGTAATGATCATGCTTACTGTTGGCCTTTGGAGGAACTCAACTAAACATGTCATGTGTGTGGGATATGTTAAACCAAACACAGACCCACTTTGGATTCAGCCTGATCCAAAAACAGAACCTGAAACTAAAGCTTGGATGCCATTTTTTTGTTGGACCATCAAGGCTTGGGGTGTATTTATCTAGGCTGCATGTGTGTAGCTGGTGGAGGAAGTCTAGGACTGAATACCTGCAGCTCTGAATGACAGAATAAGGTCTGCTGATTTGGACTGGCAGCCGCAAACAGAGAGGCTTGCTGCATCTCTTCAGCTACTGTGGGGTTCGCTGGCGAAACGAGCTCTTGCAAAAAGTTTCACTCTGTTCCCGCTTCTCTGCCTGCCTTCCACGCCTCCCTCCGCCGTTGCTCGCTTCTCAGCCGACACTTTTCTCCCTCTTGGAATCCATCTCAGACAGTTTGTCTTTTCCCCTCTTCACCGCCTCTGCCTTTCTCTCTCTTCTAATCTGTTCCCTCACTTTCCCTCTGCCTCTCTTCTTCACCCCTCCTCCTCCTCATCCCGCCACTACTGTACTTCAATCTGTATGTGTGAGTCTGTGACATGTTTGAGGTGTCTCGGCAGCGCGGCGCAGCACAGTGGGAAACTGAATGGCACTGCCGCCTCCCTCGTCTCGCTATCACTCGTTTCTCTTTCTATCTGTGCATCTGAGGAATCGGGAGCCTTTTGCCCCTCAGCGCCCGAGGAAATAATGAGGCGCCAATGGAGAGTCACAGCTCCACCGCTAAACAGCGAGTGCAAAAACCCAGTGAAGATCGTGGCACGAGGAAGACGAGGCCTGAGAGACTCGTTCCACTTGGTGCTCGGGGCTCGGGCGGCGAGGTCGCGCTCAATCCTTAGCGGCGTGCCGCTGCGCGGTGCCAGCGGTGTGGTTGTGTGCCCGCCAACTCTTTTGTTTCTCTCAGGGTTGTTTCCACCTCCGGGATGCACGCTCCACTGTTCACGTGCACCAACTGGAGCAATTACAAGTGCAGCGATTGCACACGAGTGTCCATGTGTGTTTGTAATTCGTTAAGCTCCGACATATCCACCCAGAGCGGGGAAGGGGGAAAGTAGGTTATTCTGTTTTTCTTTTGCCTCCAGTCTCCCAGTGTGGCTGCCTCTCACTCCTCCTTTTTCTTTCCCTCCTCAGTGAATGGAAGGGGTGATAAAAAATGAATAAGACAGCACGACTTTTTTGATCCTCTCTCGCAACCCGTGCCGTACTTTGAAAGGGATGGGCGAGGAGGAGGAGGAGGAGGATGAGGGTGAAGATGAGGATGATGGTAAACCTGCTTTTTAAAAAGATGACACAAATGTAGCCTCCACCAGGCCTCGACTCCATCTCGCTCAACATCCCTCTTAAAACTGTCTCGTGTCTTTTCTTCTTCTTTAAAAATAAAAAACTTCCCTTTTCAGCCGGCTTCCTTTGTTTGCCTTCTTTTCGGCCCTCGCTCGCTCTCTTCTGTCCCCCCCGGGTGCAGTTTTCAACGAGATATATTCCATGCTCAATACTCATCTACTTTTCTCCTAAATCTTGTTTCCTGTGTGTGTGTGTGTGTGTGTGTGTGTGTGTGTGTGTGTGTGTGTGTGTGTGTGTGTTGTGTATCAACAGCCAG
>VUQR01010304.1:19014-52026 GCA_015108515.1 Hemichromis elongatus | reverse complement strand
CCCCCCCCGAAACCCACCTCCCCCTGTCTATAAATGTACCTTTCACACCTCGTGCCAAACTGAGGCAATTGCCAAAATATGCAGCACTAATCACACCACATTAAAACACTCTCCTTAACGCCTCCCCCCTCTTCTCCCTGCCTCTCTTACTCTCCCTCCCTCTTCTTCTCGGTGGGCGATCTCCCTCACGTCCCTCCCGTCGGGCCGGGCTCGCCGGCATCTGGCAGGCTTGCTCGAAGGCACATGGAGCACTCGTTTGCATATCGCTCGCATGATGTGCTCGCAGTCGCAAGGGTGTTCATTTGTTTTGCCAAACTAGGAGTTTTATTTCCTTCCTTCTTTTTTCTTTTTTGTTTTTTTGCATTAGCGTTCAGGTTTCAGCGGCTGTGGTGGAGCCAGAGGGGGGAGGAGAGAGGGCGACCTGGCCACATTTGGAACATTTGGTTCACGCTGTCAACACTATTGCGCAATAATATAATTCAGATAGTGCTGGGCAGCATGGTCCTTCCTAACAAACACTGTCCGTGTGTGTGTGTGTGTGTATCTGCATGAGCATAATGCCATCACCCCACCCACTCACATATGGCTACCTTCTGCTCCAAATATTTCAGCCAGGACTCGCCTCAGTCTCAATATACAGCCATAAATACATCTTAGAGCGTAAACAGTGTAGTTCCACTCACCGAGCATTTAACGAGGAATAACGTGTTTCCTAATATAAATAAACAAAAGACCGGAAAGTGTTTTTTTTTCCTTTCTGGAGAACTCATTGATTAATGGAGAGGGACACACAACTTAAAATGATATATATTCAAATATAGGTCATCTCTGAGCTTGTTAGTCTTAAGTTTTGGAGTTTGGCCTGATTATATCGTATATATTAACATTACAAACTGTATGGTGATAGCCCACCCAGTGGCTGCCTGCCTGAGTAAGCACCGGGGATTTTTTTTTTTTAATGTGATACATAAAACAAAAGCTGCAGCTCTTAAAATGGCCAATGAATCCTATTGGCCTACTATTGCACTTGACAGTCTTAAATACATCTTGAAAAACCTAGTATTAAGTTTGTTTGTTTTTTTAAATGAATGAACAGGTACGTCGCATAACTTAACACTGTGTGTCTGTTCGGCTGCGTTTAATAAATACAGATTACAGCAGGGAAAGTCCTTCTTTGCCATATGTGAACAAGGCTAACCTTGAGCTCTCGCGCTGCTGTGTACCATTAAAGTGGGCAATAAACTCTATGATCTCTCTCTCTCTCCTCACCGCTCTGCTGTTATGTCTGTGCCGCACAATTAGCATTTTAGCAGATTGATGATGCTACATTACAGTCGAAGCCGCCAGGAATAACAAAATGTCAGATTACTCTGGTAATTGTTAGCACTATCAGCTGCTACACAAGTAACCTTTGGATATGATAATCAGGTTGAATTTTATACATTTTAAAATGACTGCAATATTTTTTTGTTTTTTTTTTGCTTGGACTTTACTAAAGTAGCTGTGTATGATTCACAATTCAAAATAATCCGTATTTATCTTATACTGAGTCTGGATGCAGCTCCCCACTTCATTCCCTGCTTCAAGCACGTCCCTTCAGCTCTATTTAAGCTTACTGTCATCTGATTGGCTGCCCCTCATTTTTGCACATTTTGAACTACAGCTGCCAGATTTTCATGCCTCAGATGATCACATTAGAAATGACTCCTCAAGACGTTACAGCTACTGAGCTGATTTTTGAATTGCTGTACTTCTGTGCATTAACAAATAACGACTTCATCCAAGTATTGTCACATATTAAATGAATTGAAAGAAACCGTTTTTTGTTTCTTACCGTGAAAAAAAAAACAACGGTTTGGGTTACCTCCTCGGTCTTTCCTGAGCAGCTTTTCTTTCTTAATGCACATTTAAGTTTTGAAAACAACACGTTTGAGCTTATTCTTCTATAAAACGATACATGTGTAACACGAATGAATGAGCTAGCTGGTGTAGCACTAACTTAGATAACAGGGATTAGCATGATATTCTGAGCAATGATTAAAGAAGCAGAGTTTTGGAGTGAAGCTGGATACGCATGATAAGTGCAGGCTATTAAAGTGATTCCATTAAAACGTAGATGCTCCAAGTCCTCAAAATTATTGAAAATTAATATTATCATCCACAATATATATAGTACTACAGTTTTACATTAAAAACAGACAATAGGAATTTCTTTTCTCTCGTTTTCATCTGGCAATCTTTATCCATCCCTTATTTAAGCCCTCAATTACTCCAGCTCATTAAAGAATGACAAGACTTTAATTAGCAAGAAGCCTGCCTCATATTAATCACTATCATCCTCAACTGAGCTGTACAAGTCCATACATTTAATGTGGCATTACTGCTCAGCTATCAATCGTTCTTACACCATCACTGCAACATTAAAGAGACAAACCACCCGAATCATGTTAAAGAAGAAAAATTATTTTATATTCGTGAGCCGTGCACTCAAGCTCCGCCCTGGATACGGCACAGTTACGTATGGTTTCCCACACCCAGACAAATGAACTAAAAAAATCATCGGCAGCAAACCCAAGTAAGGCCGACGTAATGACAGCAGCTGTTCGTTACTGCCAGCGCAATCAAACCCGTGTTGGGTAAAGCAGAAAAGTAGAGGCCTTTGCTTTTAATGAATTTGTTGTTTTATGTTGTATTCCAATGATTTACATAGTTATGATACGTTATATCTTTTTTTATTGTTATATTTTGAAGCACTTTGTGACTTTTCCTTACTTGTCACACCTCCTTCTATCCACCCTTGAAAGAGTTTACATGACCACTTTGCTCTTTTTAGCCCACTTTATATTTTCTTTATATGCAGACATAATAACAGCTTCATCTGTAACGCTTTTTTTTTTTATTATTTCTTTTAACTCAGAATGTTTTTATCAGCCAATATCTAAAAATACTCTTTTTCACATGTTTGTTTCGGTACATTTGTTTGTGGTACCTCATCATTTTGTTTAATATTAACTTAACAAAAGAGCCCAGAGAAGTATTTTATTGTGGTAAGTTACTGATGGGGCTCAGTTTAAATTCTAGATTTGAATTTTGCTGAACATATCGTATCAAATCACTAAACACAGAAGTAAATTTACAGAAATCAGACCCCAAGAAAACCAACTGGCTCATGAATAACTGTCCAACCCTATGCTGAGTACCAAACTGTGTCCTGAACCAGTAAACGAGTGAATGCCAGTGTTTTCAGTTTTGTGCTAGTTTATTATAAGTACAAAAGCACAAAACTATCAAAAGACTTAAAACTGATAAACCATGTGAAAACAATTGAGCTTTAAATTTTCCTGCATAACCAAATGTACAAAAACAAACATAATTAAGACAAAAATCGTGTCAAATGTGAGTTTACAGTCCTGGTTCACTTGAATGTTTTTGATGTGCTGACGTTTTAGGTTTTCTGCAAATTAACTTTTATGTTTGATCACCGGGAACGATTCGTTCTGTTAAATTATCAACACAAAACGTGACCTTATGAACTGTGGATTAATACAAATAAATATTTTGGCTCTCTGGTTTTGTTTCTGAACAATGCTACTGCATAAAAGGCAGACTTTTGGTTCATAATGCAGGCCTGGTGTGCGTGACTGTGACACTAGCAGGTCACCAGCAGGCTCTTGTGTGTGTTTTTGAGTCTTTAGTTAAAAGGCATCGTGTTTAACCAGGTCAAACCTTTTACTTTATGTCTAGCTGTGACTGTGTGTTCAGTGTGTGTTTAGTGCGTGTGTGTGTCTCTGTGTGTGTCCACAGAATGCAACTTGATGGACCAGCGCTGAGAATAATTAACTCTGGTGACCCAGGCACCGCGGTGACGGGGCAACCGCTGTGCCTGTAACGCCTGTCAAAGAGGCTGGTCATCACACTCCTCAGGCAGAGCTTGATGAAGATCAGGCCTCACACGCACACACACACACTAAATCAGAAACCTAACACATACACAGAAATTGGTACAAACAGGCAGGAAAGGCAAGCAACATGCTAAACATAGAGCTGTCATACACTAATTAACACATTTACCAGCTCTTTAGCCTGAACACACACAGGCAAAAATGGCTCCATAGGCCTCCTCACAGCAGCTATGTATACTTGGGTATGTGTCTCTTTAGTACACTTGGCACACACTCTTTCACACCACGTCGCAGCAACAGCACTGAAGTGCTCACACACACACACAGACACACACGGGCATATGGCAAGAAGCTGGCTGTTCGTTAGCACCCCTGACATCTCTGACAAATTGACTCCTTTATCCGAGTGGAAGTGTGCGGCAAGGTAGGGGGACGGTGGTGGAGCCGATGTGGGGATGGAGGCAGGGAGGCCGCGGGAAGGTGGATCATCTCATTCACACGGTGCGAAGGAGAGCAATATCATTCTGAGACACGCGCACACACACACAGACGCACAAACACGCGACACCTGTGATATCACTGGCATGCAAAAGACCCGTTTCGGTAATGACAAGCTAAGATGGAGGAAATGAAGGAAGGAGGCGAGGGAATGAGGAGCGGTGGAGCCGATGGAGGGAGAGTAGCATGGAGGGCAGGGGCAAATGAAGGACAAGAGAAAGAAAGATGTCAGAGAGGCTGACTTCAGAGGATGAGAGGAAGCGAAGGAGAGAGAGAGTGAATAGGCAGAGCGCTGAAGAAAAAGTAGACTGATAAAGAAGCCATTGAGAGGAGATTTAAGGGGGAGAGCAGCAGCAGCAGCAGGGATGTGCTGCAGGATGACTCCATCTTAACTCTGTTTACTGTGCTGTTTAGTTCTGAAAGAGAGTTCCCTTGCCTTTACTGAGCTGATATGAAGCCTCGTGATAGTTCATAGCATGAAGTGCAAAAAAAATAGCCTTTGGGCAATGATATGAGTCAGTAAAGTAAAAGTTTTTAAGAAATGCTACATTGAAGGATTTTTTTCCCCCCTTTTGTCTATTTTATCAACCCTACACTTTGGAGCAAATGTGCTTTTATAGCCTATCCACCTTGTGATAGCACTGGTAGCACTTTATATTACAACACAGTGATTACTAGTGGGGTAAAGGTTTGATAGACAACACAGGAAGTGCCAAAAACTGGTCCAAAACAGGTCACTTACCACAGACTCCAATGTTAAAATGGATCATTTTAAATTTTTCTAAAGCATGTAGTTTACGGCCTATTGCACAAAATGGTTTTGGCCTCTATGAATAGCTGTACAGTTGACAATTTTTCCATCTAAATTTTTGTATGTTGGAAGTGGAAGCATGGCCACTTTGACTGAAAGGTGTACCAACAGATAGTCGATAGCTGTCTGCTAGGCCTTAGCGCCGCTAATTCGAGTCACTGCGTCAAACTTTAGGCAGTGTTTGTTCAAAAAAGGAAAATAAAAGTGCTTCAGTTTTGATGAGGTAATTATTTTACTAGTCTCTAATACACTAACAAGCGTTCATGAACAAACACACTCCCCCAAAACAGTTTATAAATGCAGCTTGCTACCCATGCTTGCTAGCATTAGCCCTTCATTTAGCACTATGACCTAAATGTGGTAATTTCTGGATCCAAAACAACTAATGTGGCAACAGCCAAAACAAAGTGCAGAGTAAAAAAATACTGCATGGCCTGATTTGCTACTTTAAGACAAAGCTTAAATTATTCAAAAATAGTAGGAGTAATAATATTGCTTAGCAATGCAGTAACACAATGTGCTAATGCAATAGCGATGCAATTTTTGGAATTAAAAAAGGTAAGCTACGGATATTAATGGGGTAATAAGTTGATAATATCTAGGTAAAATATATTTTCTACCCAGCTGCTCACTTTAGGGGTCACAGCAGCAAGTAATCTGCATCCATCTCATCCTCTCTGTAGCTTCCTGTCATACCAGCGCACCCTCCTTCACTCCATCCATGAGTCTTCTCTGTGGTCCTTCTCGTTTCCTCCTATCTGCCATCTACAACTTTTGGTCCAGTATATCCACTATCACTCCTCTGCACATGCTCAACCCATCCCAGCTTTGTCTCTCTAAACTACTGTGATGTAATAGAAAGTTCTTTAAAAATGTAATGTATGTAACGTAATTAATGAAATAAAATCTATATTGGAACTAAAAGTTTCAAAGTCAGTCGTGCAGGATCTTCTGATATGAACTCGCAGTAGCAATCTGATCCTGATCCATTTTGTAAGAACAGTAAAACAGCGTCCGATACATCAGTTAAATATTATGCATTCACACCAGATGAATGGTTTTAATATCACAAGAGTTTATGGCTGGAAGCACACATTATGGGGGAATAATCACTTCAAATAAAAGTTGCAATTCTTATTTTCTTCTGAATCAATTACTGGCCTTTGATCATTATGAACCTTGGCGATACCACTTTGTTGCACAAAGTCATTCTTCAGTGCGGGAAAGCGGATTTGGATTCCAAAGCTTTAAAGTAACACTGCCTAATGAAGATTAAGTATTATTTAGATTCCTGGAAGCAAAGTTGGAGTAAAGCAGCTTTTTACAAACAGTCCAGCCAACGATGAAAGCACATCAAACGCTTTAACAGATTTTCACTGTCTTCTGATAACAAACAGACACTCGGACACAACGTTGTGACAGATGCCACATCTTTGAACATCTCTTTGATTGCAATTGTTTTTATTATTTAGGATTTAGTCACTGCCAATGCTGTAGATTTACATTCATTTATGGACCACGTAAGCTATTTTCTACTTTTATGTTGCAAGTCAGATGAAGAAAGAGAAAAGTAAATGGAGAAACTTTAAAAAACTGTTCTATCAATGTGGACCCAAGGGGCTTAATGATGGAGGTTTGCCAGCCCTAATCAAACATCATCTGAAATCAATAGTGCAGCTATGTTTGTTGGAATATGGTATTCCCTCCAGTAGCTGGTGTTCTTCTGGTTTCTAGGTTTGCTGCTTGCTTGCTGTGTGTGTTGGAAAGGCTTCCTCTACAGCTGCTGTTTTCAAATTCTTCCCACTTACTGTACACTGCACGCTCTCCGATTTCAACATGGACCTCAAAGAGAGCAAACATCTGCTTTTGTTTCAAAATGAGCCAAATCTGAAGTAAAGACCACAGTTTCAAAGCCTGAAAACAGCACGTCGGGTGAGGTGAGGATGCTTTTTTTCCACCAAGCATTCGTCCAGTTGTGAACTGCGATTTAGTCCTGACGAGCCTGGTGAGGCCGCGGAGCTCTGCTGTCACATCCTGAGCTGTCTCGGGGAAATCATTCGGAAGACACTGTCTTCAATCTTCCCTCAGCACCTGGACCACTCACCAGACTTGCTTTGCTACAACTTCACCCACTTCCCGAAAATTAAAATCAAGTTGTAGAATTGCTGTTTTGACACGGTGGAGAAGGTTGAGTGTCCATCCAGAGGCAGACGCGTAATGAAACATCTTCTAAACCTAAAAATAAAAGAAGCGCTGAAAAAGAAAAATAGCAAGAGAAGACGATCTTGACCAGAAGATTGGCCAATTTAAATCTGATACGGCTTTTGATTTTTACGGACCTGTTCTCAGAACTTTCTGATCACACCTCTTATATCGTTGCTATAGTGGAGGCTCATATTAAACGGGGGCAAAGATTCAAAAATTGAGGTCAGTGATAGTGCAAGCAATTTCCATGAACCAAAAAAGCTCAGGCTTTCAAACTGATCTAAAGGCTCAGGTTCCAATATGTTTCTCTTTGCTTAGCTCTTTATAACATCACTGAGAGCTGATACACCTGACATGGTCATCTCAGGCACGACAGCCAATCAGACCAAAGTTTGGTTAAATGGGGAGAAAGGCAGCTGAAACAGCTTATTTGAGACAGCAGATTGACCGAGAGGCTGGACCACAGCCCAGTACAAGATGAATAAGGTTAGTTATTAACTGTTAATGAACTCAAAACTTCTCTAGCAGAATCCCAGAAAAGAAAAGGAAAAATATAGAGCAAGAAATAAGCATAATAGGTCTGATTTAAGGTACGATCTTTATAGCTCGGAGCGTGTGTGACAAACCCACCGTGTAATCTAAACTAGTGGTAGATAGCTCATTCTGGAATGAAATTGGCATGTCTGTGGGTTTGCTGATTATCTAATTTTCCCCTCATAATGGGCTCAGCTGTCTGCGCCTTCTTTTTGCGCTTCTTAATCTTAGTCTTGTTTGTAAAATAAGATATTCTTTGCAGCTCTGTGCTGATGACAGTAAATCTGAGGATTAAAAAACAACCTGAGGAAGAGACAGAGATAAATGAGACGCAGGAAATGGATGAGGAACAGGACAGCCTCGCAACTCTTAACTAATTCCTTCGGTGGGGGGACAGCGCAGAGAGCATGATTCATATCCGGCATTATGAAGAGAATGATGAATCTACTGCCGTTAGCCTTGCATTGTCCTCAGCTAAGAGCAAGAGTATTCCCTACATCCAAACAAGCTGTAAAGTGTTTCGCAGTAACCGCAGCGCACGGTTTGAGTAAAAGATTAAAATGCAGAGATTGTAACTCGTAACAGTTCAGACGCTCGGCAGCAAATTCCACTGTATCACCTCATTTAACTGAATAACTATATCATGGAGGGGAAGAAGGGCAAAACACTGTCAGCGGCAAATAAAAGGCGCACGCATTTCCCTTTAATTACAGTCTTTACTGTGCTGCTTAACGTATGGCGGGCCTCACAAATGCAAACAGTTCTTTAACATGGATGAGTTTTTCTGTGTAGTTTGGTTGGTGATAAGTGGTGATAACCTCCTACAGTTTATCACCTCTAACTGCCCTCTAGTGCGGCCTTGTAGCAGCAAAAAAAATATGATGCAATCATCAGTAAGACAATGATGCAAATTCCTCCCCTGAGCCCGCAGCACACCTGAACACCATTCTGCTTCCTGCTCACATCCACTATACCAAAGCTACGACGACGCCTCGATTTCGGTATCAAGTTCTTGATGAAAAAGCCGACCGAACTCGACCAGCGTGCCGTTTGACATTTCCAATTTGTTCTGAGCCTTCCTCCCGCCTGCTCCGGGCCTCCTGAGGTGGCCCTGGGCTGTTTGGCAGTGGCTGGCGAGGAGCACGTGGCTGGCTGCAGAAGTGTTTGTGGCGGTTGCTTATTGCTGATGCTGTTTGATATCTTGGCTGCGGTCTTATCTGCTTGGTTGCTGCAGTTGCTCTGATATCTTGAAAGGCGGCTCAGTTTGGGCAGCTGTCAATGCCCGCGCCTCCTTGTCTCCCTTCCTATCTCTTGCCACCTTGCTCGCTCGATGCCTCGCTCACCCTTTTTAATCAGCTAGATCAAAACAAGTGGGGCAGGAGTGTGATGGCAGTAGAATTGTAAATTTATAGATTTACAATTTCAGTTAAAAGCGCCTGTAGACTCAACCATCTCAAAGTCATATAAAACTGTTGACGCGTCTCTCTGGCCTGACTGTACATATGCACCAGGCAGGGGCATAAATCCAGTAAATAAGTGTTTAAATTTCTGGTGATAGTGCTTTTCCCAAAGCCGCCTGTTCACCGTGTTATCTTATCCTCCACAGCACGAACAGCTGTTGAGATACAACCTTATCCAGATTTGTCTATTTGAGCCTTTTGTTTGTGTAGTATCAGGGGTTTGTGGCGCTGACTGACAAGCAGGGAGTGGAAGTGTTATAGGTTCTCATAAAAGGCTATTTCTACCTTCAGCTTCTGAGTGTTTTCTATATGGGCAAGGATGGATGCCACATGCATCTGTATCACTGTTAAGCCACGGCTTGCTGACAGCAACACATACACTATCAACTGTAGGAAGCTGAAGGAGCTAAATGGTGGGAATGAAGGCACGTGTGCACCAAACGGCGAGTGGAAATATTGTGATCAAGGTGCAAAGTTAGTTGCACAAACTGGAACAGAACCAATGTATTATTGACCAAAAACACAGCTAGTGCCAACCTGATACCGACTCATATCGGTATTGGTCTGGAATTTGGTCTCCAATCAATTTTTCCTGATGACAGATCTCACAGCATATGTAATCCCCACCGTATTCATTCCAACTATCACTCTCATCTCTTCATGAGGCTCTTTAGTTTGCCAGTTTTGACTGGTTTAAAAGCAAACAGCTTAAAAAGGAGATGGGACCGTCTCACCCACATACATGTGGCACTTCTGCAAACACCATCCAGTGAAATGTCCTTGAAATTATTCATCAGGAAACCAAAGAAGTACGTGCAAAACAAGCTGATGTTTAAGTTATGTGGTGTGTTAAATTTAATTTACATTCCATCAAGATGATTATCGACCTCATGTTTCTACCAGGTATTAAAACATCAGAGTTTTAGGACGCTGGGGGGATCGTGTAGGTTTTCCTGACAATTAAACCCCCCGTGCACTTATAGAGTAGCACAAATGTTTCGGTTTCCACCAAAGAGGTGGATGCTCTTTCTTGCACGAGTTCATCATGAAAATAATTTCCTCATTACTTCTATTCCACTCATCTGTGGTCAGTTTAACCTACAATGCTAACAATTTTAAACTCTGCAGGCCAATTCCGCCTTTACATTTCCAGCCAGCGGAGGCAGACGGGGCTCTAAACAAAGCAATCAGCTAGTTAAACGTTATCAGAGCACCTCGAGAAAATGAGTAGTAATGCCCCCAACATTTCTCCTCTTATTTCTCTTTCCAGCTGATCAAAAAGCCGTCACGCCACATTGCGCCCCGTAATGGTTTTTTTTGTCTGGACTCTGTGGTATTTAAATGAACAAAAGAAAACGGGGTGCCAGGCTGCGGGTGTGGGTATTCTCTCTGCATGTGCGTGTGTGAGGCAGTGTGCACTTAGTTTGAGATATGCGTGCGCTTAAGAGAGAACGGGAGGAGATTGACTCATTCATATGGAGAGAGACGGGCAGGCAGACGGAGCGTGGAGAGAGGACACAGTGGACAGGGTGACCGATCAGGACGCATCAATAATTATCTGTTTACTTGCTGCAGCCTCAGAATTTCACAGGGCCTCTTCAGCCTTCTGATAGCTAGCAATTACATTTTTTTTTTAGATACAAGTGTTATAGTGTGAATGAGAGAAAGAAAGAAATGTCAAGAAAAGGCTATTTTAAGCCTCGTGCAGCCAACAGATGTGTTTTTCTGCACACGCACACGGCTCGGTTGATGTTTTTGTGTCTGTGTGTCACACGGTTTGTTCCATCAAAGCGTTTCTATAAATAGCAGCAACACCGCTCGACTGCTACGCAGCATAATGTGTTATATAACCTCGTCCAAATGCATACTGAGACCACATCAGCGTCAACAACTACGGTGCTACCTGTTATAATGCTGCAAGGCTCACTCACATGCACCAACACGCAGATTACATGCTCTTCTTCATTATTCATGCAGCATTTCTGCCTTTGCTAGAAAGTATCAAGGAACAGGGGCAGCAAGGACATGTGAAAGTGAAATCTCCAAAACCACGTTTATTACCCATTAAACATTACATAATCACTAATCGTTAGGATTGTTCTGTCAGTCAAAGATCCTTACGCAGGCAATGGTAGCCATAGTTTCCCTATTCAAATATGCTGCTTTGTCAAAATTTCCCAAAAGCATCCAAAAACACATGTTGTGGGTTATTTGTGGAACACGTTTTATTGCATTTTTACAGCCCACAGCTGTATAAGACCAGTTTAAATATTTTTAAATGACTCTCGTTGTGTCACTTTCAGACCGCATGTAACAGACAAAGTGAGCAAGAGAAACGTGGTGGTGATCAGAGATGCAAACAAAGATAGAAAAATCTGTGTGACGTACATTTGCTGGCTTGGAGAACAATTTGTAATGAAGCCTAACGTAATCTGCTACTAGCTTTGCATCGTAAGAGTGTTTTTACCCCCTCAGAAAAGAACATAAATACATTTTCTTGCTGGTAAAGTCCACATTACTTTCTCTTCATGCTGTTATTGGAGCTATAAATGAATCGGCATTCTTTCCACCACCCACTGCACCTTCACAGCTCTTCTAACAGCTTTTCTGGCCTAAATCCTAAATATAAACATAAAGTTTCATATTAAAAATATTAAAGAACTATGTTGCCATTTAAAATATTTCAAAATCTTTATAAACATAAATAAAATGTACGCAAATGTTTTATTTTAGGAACAAATGTGTTGCGAAAACACCTCATCTAGATTTCATCTACTGATCTTTGTTTAGTTCTATGAATTTTTTAACTGAGGAAGTCAAGCTGTGTCTTTTCTTTGAATGATTGTGGTTTAGCAATGATGTAAATGAATAAAAAATTAACACATTCATAAATTATTATGAATCTTTGGGGGGGATGGGATTTTTTTGCAAATAATGCATCAGAAACTGTTCATTAAGTACATTTTTCTGAGTTATTTCTGAGTGTTTGCAGTTACTGAATTTTACATAACTAATGCTGGAAATATGTGGCTGCTCTTAATTGTGTCATTACAAGCAGATTATAAGTCTGGATATTTGGCCAGCTTTTTTGTTGTTGTGTCACATAGAGGCCTGCTTCCCTTTAACTCAATTCAATTTATATAGTGCCAAATCACAAAAATATTTTACATTGTCAGAAAAGATCTTACAACTACAGAGAAAACAGAGAAAATCACTACAATCAGCAAGCACTTTGGCCACAGTGACAAGAAAAAACTCCCTTTTAACAGGAAGAAACATCCGGCATCTGCTGTTACTGGTCGCGGGTGAGGGGACGAAGACAGGACAAAGACAGTGTGGAAGAGAGGCGGAGATTAAAAATAACTAATGATTACATGCAGAGTGGTGTGCAAATACATAGTGAGTAAAAAAAACAAGAAAGTTGAGTGACGAAGAAACGCCCCCTACTACACGTACTCCAGCGTAACTAAGTGAGGATTCAGGGTCACGTGGTCCAGCCCAACTATATGCTTTAACAAAAAGGTAAGTTTGAAGTCTAATCTTAAACGTAGAGATGGTGTCTTTGTCCCGACTCCAAACTGGGAGCTGGTTCCACAGAAGAGGGGCTTAAAGCTGAAAACTCTGCCTCCCATTCTACTTTTAAATACTCTAGGAACAACAAGTAAGCCTGTGTCTGAGATCAAAGAGCTCTAATGGGGGTGATATGGTACTACGAGGTCTTTAAGATAAGATCGAGGCTGATTAATCAAGACCGTTTATGTGATGAGAAGGACTTTAAATTTAATTCTGGATTTAACAGGGAGCCAGTGAAGGGAAGCCAATATGGGAGAAATGTGCCCTCTCTTTCTAGTCCCTGCCAGTACTCTCACTGCAGCATTTTGGATCAACTGAAGGCTTTTCAGGAAGTTTTCAGGACATCTTCATAATAAAGAATTACAGTAGTCCAGCCTAGAAGTAATAAATGCATGAACTAGTTTTGCAGCGTCACTCAGACGCAGGATGTTTCTAATTTTAGAGATGTTGCACAAACGGCAGAAAGCAGTCCTACATATTTGTTTAATATGTGCATTAAAGGACATCCTGGTCAAAAATGACTCCTGGAATAGTGAATCAACATGACTGACATGCTGGATAGTTTTTTTTTTAAATAAGTGAAAATCGACTAAAGCACAAGGTCCACCCAGAGGACATAATAACTAAATGATTTTCAAGAAAGTAGCTTTTATGCAACAACATAGACAAAGCTAAATATCATCCCGTTCCATGACTTTGCTTAACTTGACATAAGGACAGAGATTTAACATTTTGTGAGCTTTTTTCTTGGTATATCAAATTAATTACATTTATATCAGAAATCTATACTGTACAACAACATGCCATCTGTGAAGTGTTACTGCTGTTTACTTTCATCACGTCTTCCACTTTCACATTAAAAAGCAGCACAAAAGCTGAGAGGCCGGAGTCAGAACCCAGCACACATCTCACAAGCTCGTGCATATGCAGCACCTACGTGTATACATCTACGAGGCCAAGACCCCACAGCTACAATTATCTAGTTCAATTCACAGATGTGTTTTATATCTTCTGCAGGAAAACATTTAAAGAACATTTCAGGATTCAGTGAATTTCATTTCATGTTTTCAATGAGCCAAAACACAAAATATGGATTGACTATCCATAAAACGCTCACACTTAGGACCTCACAGACATGGGGTGCCATACTGTACACATGCACATACACACGCACATGCTCGTTCACATACCCCACCCCAATTTTTATCACACCATTGGCTCCTGCATGATTCCCTACTTATTTTTAATCCAACGAGGTGTGTAATGGCTGCAGCGATTGGGGGGGTGTTTAAAATGACTGCTGCAGTCACGGCTCAGGAGAATATGGCTCATCTGCAGGGGATTCAGGCTTTGGTGGCAGCGCCATGCCTCTTATCTCTAACCACTTAGCACTGATCTAAAACATGCTGATAGGGGAAGGCTAATTGGAGCAAATGTCACTACTGGACCGTTCAGCGGCCATAAGGAGGCGAGAGTTTACAGCAAACGACTGTGACCGGCCATCCTGTGGTTCTTTCCCTGTGTACCCTCCAAAAATAAAATACTCATCTTATTATATTTTTGCAGTGTGTGTGTGTGTGTGTGTGTGTGTCTGTCAAGGCTTATCACCAGTGTTTGTGTGCAGCATGTGTCTTTGGTCAGCCGCTCCACCCACGCTCATACTGTGCGACAAGGCCCGCTGACTCAGATTTAAAGACTGAGGTGAAGAGGGAGGGATAACGGTTAAATTTGGAGGAGAGCGGGAAAGAAGTGCCTCGCATCCTGCGCGAGAAGTAGTCGGATTATTAGAAACGTGTGCGGTCATGCGGGAGAGACACGGCTCGGTAAATGCGAGGACTTGTGTGGGAGAGTTTACGCAAGAGCACTCTTATCTTAATTGAGATTTCCACATCAATTTTGGGTTTATCCAAAAAAAATCAAATCACTTAATTATATTTACCGAGGTGCTCATGCGGGTTTCTCTTTCCTTTTTTTTTTTGTGTATGACATTTATTGCAAATTACAAACGTGTAAAGGAGGAGCTATGACTTAGTTACTCAATTTTCAGCTTTTATTTCCTACATGCATCTTTAATCTTTCTCATCTCCTTTATTTCCATGATGCCTTGCGACCTATGTGACCATTTTCATCGTTCCCTGTCAAACGTCTATGAGTCACACCAGCCTTCCCTCCTCCCTCTCCTCCTCCTTTGCTTCCTCGTTGTCGTGGAAGGCGCACAAAGCCAAACCACTGACCGCAGTCTCTACTACAACAGCGCCTGGTCAGAGCCAGGCACAGCACACACTTAGATACAAACGCGTCTCCAGAGACATTCTGGATGTGCTGATAAACGCCTTCAAACGTACTAATAAAATAAAAATACCCAGAATGAAGGTAAATCTATCAACTAGTTTCACAGCACTCGAACTGTTACTATGGTCTGCTGTAGGAATGATAAATAATACACTTATTAAATTATTAAAACTAAATTAAATGAGAAGAAATTGTTCAAATTTTTGCCTCTGCTACCCTTTCAACAGTTGTATCATTATTAAACAGCATTATACATATAATACGGCTTTAGTTTAAATTTTAGCTAGAGTAAAAATGAACTTAGGTAAGCGAAGGCTCTCGATTGGTTCAAAAATTCTAGTCATTACTGCTCTGACCTATGGTTACCATAAAAAAACACATCACTATGATAACGTTATTACAATAATTAGGGAAAATCAGAAAAAAAAAAGTATTTTGGGAAAATAATTAAACGCAAAATACAAAAGGTGGAGGTGGCAAGTGGAGTCGGAGCGATGTAGGATTCAGATACAGATATCAGGGGCAGTCAAACACCAACACAACTTATTATTATTTGTTATGTATGGTTATTTTTTTTATGTATTTACACTTTCCTACTCAGCTGGTTGTCATGTTTGAGGAGTTCTGAACACCTGTTGTTAACAAGGATGCTGCAGAGCGCCCCCTGGTGAACAAACTATGCAATGTCAACACTCATAACATGATTGAAGGGTATTTTTCTTGTCCATTCTTTTATTTATCTATTTTTATTTCACTTATTGGGTGTTACAAATGACAGATCAGCAAACAGCTACTATTGGACAATAATATGAGGGCCCTAGTTGAGAGTTAGTAACTGTAACTTTACAAAACTACATATTGCTTGTAATAATTTCACGTTTTTTTATTGAAACTGTATTTATTTTGAAACATCAAGCTTATTATCAATACACAGTTGCTTTTGCAAAACGACTTTCATTAAATAAGATTTCAGTTATTTAAAACAATTGCTCATTAACATAAATGTCTTTTCAGCGAAAACACTGTGTTAGCAAACAATCTAGTTTTTCGTGATGTTTTAACGTCTTTATAAACTTTGCTGGCACTTTTACATTCTGTAGCATTTACTCCTTTGACGTTAAAGATGACATTCATTACTTTTTGTCACATTCACAAAGTCACGTGTCAACTGTGGCCTCCACCGTGGGAAGTGTAGGAAAGTCACAGGGTGGGGTCCTCCACGGGGCCACCTAAGCTGACCTATTTCCAGCTTAAGCTCAATCTTCTAGACGGATCTTAACCAAAGGCCTTTTTTCTGTCATCTTGGCTCAAGCTGAACTTCCCAACAAGTGTCATTCAAAAACTGATGGATGCTTTTGTTTTTTTGGTGAAAGCCAAAACTAACTGAAATCCTTTTTTTTTTTTAACCCATCTCTACTGACTTATTCCTGTTTCACTAAATAAAACTGAAGCATGCACACACATCTATTTCAACTACCAGAGGCTGCATCAATGGCTCTTGAAAACACAGATGCACACAAAATTCCTATCGCAAACTCATGGCGAATAACAAATCGTGTCGCGTGTTCCATTAATACTGACGCTTAATCCAGGTAGCCCTCGGTCGCAGATTCTGCAACAGGAGAATAGGGAAGTGCAGTAAAAACATGCAGCAGCAGTATGGACGAGATCAATAAGGACATGTGTTTATTAGATTGAGGTGGGCTGTGACAGAGCCCGGCCGGGGAGTGGAACAGTAGCGTGTAATCTTGTACTGTTTTCTCTATCCCTGCAGAGCGGCAAACTCACTCACTCAGGCCTCGGGCCACAAAGAAGCATGCAATAAACAGCCGTCAATCTAGTTTGGGACTATTGACCGGGGGAAGGGGAGACAGTGGAGACTGGATGATTGGAAAAAATTGAGGCCTTCAAAGGTCCTTATGTTCAGTGGGAGGACTCCAAGTAATGCAATGTTGTTATTGGGAGTCCTGAATCCAGTTTGGAGGAACAGCGGCGCAGTGTTCTGTTCAACGTGGACTTTAAATTAACCTTTCAACTGAAGTATTCCCTTCTTGAGTAGCAGACAGTTTTAAATAGTACAGCTGCCCAATTAGTGCACTGCTACATTTGTTTCTTGATGTCCATTGGCCATTAGTCTCAATGCCAGTATTGATGCTTGTGATTATTCCTCAGCTAAATGCACCATTGGTCTCTTTAAACACAGCCAAAGGGCTATTTGTAAAAACAGGCTTTGGCACGCGCACGTCTCGCATTTTATTTGTGTAATGAATACGTAGTGTATTATTCATTCGCTGTGCTTGGTGACATTCCCAAAAGTAACTGGGCTGGAATGATAATAGAGGAATCAGGTGATTGAGACAAATGGAGCTCCACTGCACAACGTACAGTAACAATACATCAGCCTTAAGCAGCAGGCATGTTGTTTCAAAAAGGATTGATGGAGAAAACAGTGTGAAATTTGTCCTCTCCTTCATTACTACGCTTATTCTGCACAGCAATGCGCCAACATGTTTGAGTAAGAGTGAGTGAGGGTTCCAAACAGCCTGGACTGAGGCCCGGCTGCACTTACACAAACCTATAAGAGTTTTTGTAGCTTGTGACATCTGCCGTCTTTCCCCACCAAGTCTTAAAACAAGGGTACATGTGCAGATACACAAAGTAAATGTCACCAAGTTAAACTCAAAAACAAAGGGGAAGGAAATAACCTTTAGAAAACTGCTATGTGTGTGGGCCTGTGGTCTAATTCTAAACTGGCTATAGGTGTATTAAGGTAAGACTGCAGCCCAAACTTTTCCTAAACTGTTTTTTGTGCTGGTGTTCTGTCAACCAATAAAAATGCCAATAAAATACAGGACACCCTAATTCATTCATATGAATAGATCATTGCCTGCAAACCTTTGCTCGTTCATAAAAACAAAGCATTTTCAATCACAGAGATGTTTTAAATGAGCCTGGTCCAAAATATGCAAAAAAAGCAATGATCTCTACTGGACATACTATGAGTGCAAACATACTGATATAGGCTTTGTTGGTTGAAATTGGCGTATTGGCAAATAAGATGATATTTACGTGTTTGTGGCCAATGATAACCTGTCGTGGAACATCAATTTTCCACTGGCTGTTTAAATACAGCATGATACACACATAAAACAGGAAAAACACCAGATTCACAGTGGATTCAGGTCACATCTGTTGTGAAAATACAACTGGCATAATTTTCAAAGGATGAGGCCACCTACCACTACTATGGATTCGTTGTGATTCATTGATGTAGCATCAAATTTGGCCTAGTGATTACTGAAATGTAAAACAACAGCATCGGCGTCATTGACTCACCGAGTTTGAACTTCGATTTATTCAAAAATTGAGAAATTGGATGAGGCAAAAGCACAGCTATCAGTAGTTTAACTTTTTTTGGATCTCATTCTGTACTAGTAATAATGAGGAGGAGACTTTATGATTGTAAGCAGATGAAAAGATTCGATGCATACTGTGGATTCACTTTGCTTTTTGACTTTTTAAAAACCTCTAATATAACAGATGTATATAATTAATGGGGAAAAACAAACCGATATTATTTTCTTTTTTTATGTATAGTTGTATGGTGAATGTGTGTATAACACTGCCTAAATATTGCAAAATATTGTCGTATTATGGCAATTTCAAATCTCCAGAATGTCCTTTTCCTGGATAAATGAGGTTAAACTGTAAAACATTTACCTCGGCGAGTCTTCAGTCTGTGGCCTGGAAGCAATTTGCACATTTATAATGGTTTGGGTACCAAAGTGGCTGCACTCAACCAGTGATCTGTATCCATAGAGTATCTGCTCCGAAACAGGCTGTACTGTTCTTTGTGACAAAACAAAACAGGACCAAGGAACACAGCTGTATTGTCCTACGCAGAATAATTGGCAGGTACTTCTGAACAGGTCAACTAAGCATGTGCCTGAGCACCCCCCGTGTGCCCTCTGCAGGCGTGTGAGTGGAGGTGTGTGTTTGTTCTCTGCTTTTTTAGCATGTTAAACCAATAAAAGTAAGGCCGGTACAAATGATTCCCCCCACATGGATACACCTACACACAGTGGCCTTCGAGAGCACAGAGCACTGCTAAACAAGTCCCTCTGACATGAACACCATAGCAACCAAACACCTGTTGCATAATCATTTCGACTTTTCGTGCTTCTTTTGAACCTTTAAAATGCGATGTGTGTTCCTGAATGGTTCTGGGAGCAGTCACACCAAACCTGACATTAGATTTTAAAACCCATTGTGTGTGTGTGTGTGTGTGTACATGTTTAGACATATTTGTGAGGACAGATAATTGGCATGTACTTGTGGGGACTCACAGTCACTTACGCAGACAAAAATGCCCGTCCCCACAAGTTTGAAGGCATTTTTGAGGCTAAAAGGGTTTTAGTGTCAGGGTTACAGTTAGGGTATGGCAGTCCCTCTCAAATAGTGGGGCGGGCGTGGTCTGGTGCTGGGGGGGGGGGGCGTGTGTGACCCCAGCCAGGGAACATGCGATTTTGTTGTACTAGAATAAAGTGTGGCGCTCTTATTGTCAGAGTGTGCGCAGAAAGTATTACCTCTGGTTAAAAACGTTGGCAGTGGACAGCATGAAGCCAAATAAACTAAGGCGACATGTCCAATGACACTGTCGCCACAACAATGTTAATAAAGTTATTCTTTGTTGTAAATTGATCTATATTTCTTTCTTTTTTGTTTTCGTTAATGTAGATAAGGATAAAGTGTTAAACAGAGGTGTACTTATAATTTTATAGACGAATTATACTATGTGTGTGTGTGTGTGTGTGTGTGTGTGAGAGTGTGTATTCATATTGTTGTGGAGACCAACAGTCCTTATGGGAACCAAAATCCTGGTGCTCACAAGTTTGAAGGCATTTTTGAGACTCAAAATGTTGTTTTAGTGACAGGGTTACAATTGGGTCATGGTTAGGTTTAGGGTTAGTGTTAGGTATTCACTTTTCATGTTTATGTTTAGGGTAAGGGGCTAGGGAAAGCATTAAATTGAATACATTTCCCCACAAAATATGTGTGTGTGTGTGTGTATGAATGACCTTACTATATTTTGCTTTATATATATACCACAATACTCCACTGGCCTTTTACAACTGATAGGGTAACAAAACAGCAGGTAATTTATTCCCCTTTTTAAAAATGATCCTAAATTTATTCATTTTTACAATTAAAATTTGGACATTTACAAGCTTTGATGCAAAGACACACCCAATTAAGATAGCAATTTTCCGGTTGCAGTGTATTCTTCTGTCATTTGGATGCAAGCGCGTGCGTGCAAACATTCACACATTCACACTATAAATCAGCCGCCTGAGAACAAGCACGAGTGTGCATATCTCTCTTGGCACATGACATGTCCTTCAGCAAAGTTGCCCTTTTGCCTGTTCGCTGCCCAAAATGTCTCATTGAATATTTAATATGTGCACCGATGTAATGAGGACAGAGACGAGCAGGCCAGAGCATGGCTCTGATCATTCAGGCTTCTACTGCTGTGTCAATGAGGCCACCACGGGGGGTCATGGCTGCTTCCACGAAGCCCTCTCACCTGTGTTTTCCTCCTGCTCATCCTCCCACCTCTGCTCCCCTCAGTAGCTGCCACTGGCGAGTTCATGTTCTCTCCCTACACGTCAGTTAGGGGACCTTTGCACTCCTTCTCTGTCTCTTGAAGTTTCTAAATGGCATTAAGTGCACATGCACGTCTATACAGAGTAAATCGGTGGCATCAGGAAGCAGGCTGTAGATGGTGGAGCTGTATTTAAATCACTGCTGTTACACATCCTCCTGTTAGATGTCAAATCCACAGCTTTGACAAACACCAAGTCCATGTGCTGCTACAATGATGTGTAATTTACACAAAAAGTGTTTGTTGTGTGCCTGTGCATTTGTGTGAAAGGGCCAGTGAAGGAAAGCATTTTCCTGAAAGGATCCCATTCTCCTAAATCCCTGCGAGATAGCAGCTCATCTATAGAGACTCCTGCAGAGCTGAAAATAGACATATAGGACCGCGCTGAATAAAAGGCAACAGGGCGGCTCAGCTTTGCCCCTGTGAAAGCTGCTCTGAGTACATGTGTATGTTGGCTCAGCTAACAGGCTAGCACTTGGCATGTGCAACATGTCCCTATAGTCATATGCCTTTCAGCAAGGCTTTCCTTTTAGCTCTCCTACATATGGACAAATACACTATCCTGTTTAAAAATAGAGACGGACGTCTGAAAAAGCATCTCTCATCCACATTAGCACGCATGAGTAGATCCCTTTCATCCTCTTTATCTCCAACTGACCAATCAAGCAAAGTGAGCTAGGAAAAAAATAATGACTCGTTCCGATTAAAGCCACCGACATGCCAGTAAATTAAACCAAATGAGGAATCTTCACTTGTGCTCTATTTGTCCTACCTCACCGTACTTCTCTAATGTTTCTTCACATCATTTCAGAGATGCTATCAAGTGTTTGTCGGTTTGTCTCCAAGCGTGGCCAGCCCAGATTTGACCATGCTCCAGACTTGAAAAAAAGTAGTAGAGGTGACAGCGGCTACTTCCCTTTCAGCTAATCTGTATGCTTTCCAGTAGGGAGGCTTAAATCCCTCAGTCTGCCTGCGTGCCAGGGAAAATAAAACCTTCACCTAATAACGAATCCCAGCCATATTTCACACAACACTTTGATTTCGCTTTTGTTACCCGAGCACGAACTTCGCGGCTGCTCTGGGGATTGAGGGAGGATTGGAGTCGAGGGACAGAAAGAGAATGTGCCCATTTGTTTATTGAGCGCGAGTTAAGAAGGTAATTATGCCAATATTTGTAGGCAGAAGCTTGTGTACGTTTTCTGTCATAGGCCCAAATTTGTGATTGCTTCGTTTGAGACTTGCTGACCCCAATTTGACTTCAGTTATATTGCATAATACCCAGGCTAAATGTTTCTTAATTAAGGTTAAGTTAAGGTTACAGTAAGTGGAAAAACCTCAAGTATCTACTGTGTCTGTGCGTCTAACCAGCACAGTCACCAGCATCCTTCCAGCACTGGTACATCCATGTGTCTGCAGCAGTGCCCTTTGGCCCAGCATCTATATGGACACTCTGTGCCATCACTGTGCCCCCGTGGTCCCGAAAGGTTTCCCTGCTTCCTGACTGAATGCCCAATCAGATTATTTTGCCAGGCACACGCTCTTCAAGCCAGGGTTGTTGACATCATGAGGCTAAGCACTGAAAGCAAATGCTCACTGGTTCACAATACAATGTGTAAAAGGGCCTTTTACTAGCCTGTTACTGTACCGCTAGCTTCTGTAAGGCTGCACTTGGCAACACGTTGTTCACCATCTTTATGAGAGAGCATGCTAACATATGCTAACTCCAGCTACATTCAATAGACTGTAGTATTTAGTGAAACAGCAAACCAATACAGGACATGTTAACTCATGATCTCAGCATGTTCTTGTAGGACCTGCCCACAACAATTCATATTAAATCCCAAAACCATCTCAATTGCCCCCTTTGCTGTGCCTAAACTTTTTTTTTTAAATGCTGATTTGAAATTGACTTCACTTTTGGCAGCAGGACATCCTACATTTGGATTCTTGATTTGATTTATGTGCTGGGATTGATTTTGCATCTTTTGTCATATGCACTTTAAGGCCAATATTTGGAGTTAATGTCACTAATGATGGCCGCATGGTCAGCATTTCTGGTGCTTTATTACCACGTCAGCAATGTTGGTTTTTATTCATCCTTTGCGTGAGAAAGCAAATAGTTCAGTGCGTTTTTTCTCAAATTCTGAGCAGCATGCAGATGATTCTACACAGCGAAGGCTCTGCTGTGAGTCTGCAAAAGCTACGCCGCTAGTGCAGAGGCCACCATTAATGGTATCTGCCCTTATCTTCTGTGAGTAGTATCTCATTAACTCAGTGGGAATATCATCGGCTTTTTGACAGAGTTTTCTACCAGGTTGGTTTGGTCTTATGGTTGCACACAGCTGATACAGTCTTTTGTGCCTAACTGTTTCAATGCAAATGCTGCTGGAAAGGAGGGAATCATTCTCATGCCAACGTTTGGCATTCGTGTGCATTCTGTGAAATTTATTCCTGCTGTGCACCCAGCACTAGATGAAAGCTTAACAAATCTATTATTATTTATCCTGAGGGGGGAATGCTAAATTTCATCTTTCAAACAGTTGTCACAACATTTCAGTCAAAAATAAAAATGTCAACCTTGAGGTGTTCGTCAGACAATTACCAAAGACATTAATGAAAAACAAGTGACAACTTTAATATCCGTATAAATTTTAATGACTTTAAATTGTTCTCCGGCTGAAATGAGATATTTCAGGCTGCAACAGAGCAGCGTACCAACCAACTTGATGCAACCCATCGGATGAACAAGTTTCCTATGCAGCAACTGGTCACATCGGATCCCTAAAATGTGTTTTTCATTGGATCTGTTCACACAGACTGTGTAATTTCATTGGATGAATTTGGGGCATTTATTTTCTGCAACACAGTTTAGTTTTTCTAATTTTTCAGATGTGAATAAACAGATCTGACCAATCAGAGCACTCCGTTTGCCAACAAGTGTGATGACAGATTAAAATGCACACAAATACTTAATATTCAGATACTAAAATAGTACTGTTTTACCTCAAAATAATTTCTCTACCAAAATTTTAGGCAGGTATCAGACGTAAAATATTAATTACACAACCAGAGAGCGCAACATTCAGACGAAATTTTAAGTGTGCCTATGCTACTGCCAATGAGGTACTAGGCCGTTCAGAACACTAGAGGGAGCCATACGCATCATAAGTGTAGTTTGCCTTTCATACCACGAGAGGGTGCCAACTCTCCACAAATGTCAATGGGACCAAAAGTTGCATAAAAAGTGTAATATTTTAAAAAGTAAAAAAGTTATATAAACATCAAAAGTCAATAAAACACCATTCCTGATTGAGCCGGACGACATGATATCGCATATGTGGAGATTATCTCAAAACTGCGGGGCGAGTTACACGCCAAAATTTCCCCATTCAAATGAATGGGGAAAAATCCAGACATTTTGGGGGAATTTCGAAAAAAAAAAACTTGCAACGAGTCCCTACCAAAAGTCATAGCATACCATTTCCAATCGGGCCAAATAGAAGGAGAATAATAAGAATAAGAAATCTGACGAATAGTAATAAGTGTGCCTCTTGGCATAGACACACTTAATTACTAAAACAGTAATGCGTTAGTGTTAACAGTTGCTTAACTTTTCCAACTCAAAACAGTGCATCAAAAATCACCTTAAACATTTCCCAACCTTCCGTATCTACATGTAACGTCTTGTGTGCTATTGGCCGAAAGACAAAACAAGACATTTTTACAAGCAGGCTGCTGTAGATTTTGGAGAGAACTGCTGACCATCACTTCTACAGCTAGCTTAGCCTCTGTGACTTCACAGCTCTTCTTAAATCCTTTCCCGCACCTCAACCATATCTTCGATCAGTCTACCCGCCGAACACTGAGACCAAACTGATACATCAACCCTCTTGAGGGAAATGAAATCTAATTAAGTCATTCTGTTCTTCTCTGAAAAGAAACGGCTTCCTTTCACAAACAGTACGTGACACTCATTCAATGGGGATGCAACTGCTTTTGACCAAGGACTCAAATAACCTCTCCTGCATTCGAGTCTGTATATGAAATCTCTGTCATCAATTATTTAGCCAGCAGGATGTTCCTTAACCTTTCAAGACTCGTATCAGCAAGTATATGCCGAATTGTCCTTGAGCAATACACTGTATCCCTGCTAACTGCGGGGTGCTTTTACTGCAGCCGATCCAGACAGCTTCTGTCACAGTGACCTAAGTGGGCCAACAAGGCAATTTCCCTACAGCAATCAATACGGAATGAGTGTTGTGCAGGATAAGAGTTATGTAGGTCCAAGCTTGCATAGCAGAAATTCTGAATTTCTGTGCTTTTGTATTAATTACTGTCAAAATGATGTCGTCAGCATGGCAAAAAGTATTTGTAAGATTCGAGGTTTCAATTAAACGTGATCTTTTTTCCACGCCGCTGTGTCGAAGTGGACATAATGGACAGATGTCAGTTTCTCCCCCTGCCGTTACAGCGGCTCTTTGTAATGAGAGAGAGCCCTGGGAGAGAGAGAGAGAGAGAGAGAGAGAGAGAGAAGAGCAAGTGGTGAATCTATTATTCCAGGAGACTTCAAATCTTTCGCTTCAGGCAAATGTGACTTCACAAAAGCCTGTTTTGAGAAAGACTGGCGACTCTCAGCTATTTTTAGCTTCTGCATACCCCCCCCGCCTCCTCTCCCTCTGTTCTTCACCTCCATCCACCCCTTTACTGAGAAGGGCTCCTCTCGCTGCTGAAACACCCCTGTGCACACAGGTATTACCAGGGCTTCATGGTTCACCTCAAAAGCTGTGTGTGTGCTGAAGTGTCTTTGAATGAGAGCAAAAGAGATGGTATGATTTACTCTGACAGACAGGTTTTGTAATACAGTACTTCAAATTATATTCCCTCTCCACCAACCTGCCCAAGCCACTTACTCATAACTGCGCTTGGTCTAATGGAGGTTATAGCTCGGGTTCATGACTTCAGCTAGTGTCCGAAGCATTCACAAACTGCCTCTGAGCTAAGCAACACTAAAACTGCACACACAGTACTATAAAATATAAATCACCAGCAGATGCTAGTGCCTCTCTCAAAGAGCACATCAGCAGCAGTGGTGGTTACAGCTAAATGTTACCACCAGCATGCAATACGCCTGTCTCTCACATACAATGGTACAATACTAACGACTAACGAGGTTTTTTTTGCCCTCTGAGGTCCAGATTTTGCTTTGCATCAGTTTAAAATATTTTCTTTGTTTTTCAATTGTAAAGACTTTAGAGAGCAATTTAATAATAGCGATAAAAACAAGTTAGAGTTAAGGTTGCCATCAAAGGTCTCACCAGAACATTAGCTATATGCTACTGAATGTAATGAACAACAGTGGCTTTTGGTTCAAAATAAAAATAAAGTATAACAAAATATAGATATATTTAGATAGTTGTTTTCCATATAGACAAAAATCCTAAAAGACTATTTAGTGCTTATATTATGACTTTACAGCTGTTTTTATTGGCACCGTTCACATAAAGCATGCCTTGAAGCGAGTTTTTTTTTAAACTTCATGGTGTACACCACAGGCCTTGGGTTTAAGATGTACCACACACCAGGATTTTAATGCTTCGAAAGTTAATCACTGTGTGGGCAACTGAGATTTAGATTTAAAGCTTAGGATCATAGCATTTTGGTAGCAAATAATTCAAATCAAGCAGCAGAATATGCTGTGGATACGTTCAGGTCAAGCACTCTCTTCACTAAAGTTTTATCTGGATTCAGTATTCAGTTTATGTTGCAAAACACATCGGGGTCATGAATGTTAAGCAGGATCTTGGTGGGTTAAAGACTAGGGGATATGAAATAGAGAGGGTGGGGGGTTATGAGATACCTGATGGCCTGGAAGTGAAAACAAAAAGGCGAGGACCGGGATGGAGAGCAACTGTTATTGAGGAGCTGTGTGTGAGGGAGGGTGATTACTGGCTCGGGAGTTGTTTAGCGGGGCAAAGAGGTGGAATGTGGAAGGCAGGGTGCAGGTGTGCAGATGTACCGGTCAGGCCCCGCTGCCTCCTAAACCAGGACCCCTGCCATCCACACCACCTGAGCTCAGCAACAACAGCCACACACCCCCTCTGCCTCATGTTAAACCTGCTTTATATGCTAATAGCTAATTTTGGATACGTTCAGTAGCATTACATACTACAGTGCTTTTTACCCGAGCTCTGTCACACCCCGCAATGGCCCGTTAATGAAGGCTCGTTAAAATAGATCCTCGGAATATTTTTTTTTCAATATGTAATTATTGTGAAAAAATACATATCTTGGACCACAAGTGACAATAGCAGGATAATGGACAGTGATGTATCAGTGGAAGAGGCTTAGTCACTCAGTACTGTCAGGCAGACACCAATGCCTACCAGGAGTTTGCTAAGATTAGCTAATATTAGTCTCTATACCGGTGATACCTAGGGTGGGCGGTAAACCAGTGTCACATTCTGCCATGGCATGGATTTAACAGTGCTCTCATTACCGTGACAAACACACACACACACACACACACACACACATTTTGGTTTCAAGTGAACCGTGGAGCAATAACAAACTGAAATGAAAGCTAAGAGTGAATCCAAACCAATCTGAAACTGTAAAATATTTATTGTGTCTGTGCAGCCAGGTGTAAAATCAGCTAATAACAGTCTAATGACCCTACCAGGTAGTTAAAGAAGCTGCTTAATGGAAATATTTACTACGGTAATAAGTAATGAAAGAAATGAAAACACTATATGTCAGGTGATTAAGATGGAAAAGCTTTCATTAAATAAATCTGTAATAAAAAAATAGTTTTTAGTCAAATTCATATTTAAAGTATCTGACATGGCACATGAAGGGAATAGACATCTGTGTCAATAAACCCAATTTTCAGAAGATCAAAGGTAAGTAAGCTGTACACTTTTTCTTAACCAAAGAAAGAATTTGATCATCCACTCCTGGAAATTGTTTTCCAGGTGTTTTGGTGCATTTGCTATTTTTAAGAAAGTACCCGATTGTTGGTTTAACCACTCATGCACTGACATTCCTTTGGACCTCTAATTTAGAGTTTGCTGCCAAATGCACGTTCAACATTTGAACTTCAGATATTTTACTTGTCGTGAGCTGACAAGGCAGCAGATCTCACCTGACCATGAAATGAATCAAGAAAAACACCTTTACAACTTCTACGCAACTCAAGAACACACAGGGAAGTCGATGAATTACTGTCACAGGCTAGAATCAAGACATACCTTTATGGACCTAATAACAGAGGGTTTATACTCCAGAACAGGAACGCCAGATTGCCAACAACAAAATTCCCAAAAAGCCTGCAAAGTTTTATAAAAAATAAATCTTTGGACAGATGACAACAAGTTGTACCAGGAAGGGAAAAGTATGGAGGAATATGTCATAATCTCAGTCATACCACATCACTGGTGCCAATCATGGTGGAGGCAACCTTATACCGTGAGCATGCACAAGCCAGCAAAACCTGGTCCGAACTGATTACTGACAACGTGACTGCTGACAGAAGTACCAGGATGAATTCTGGGGTGCAGAGAGCTATACTGTCCGCCTCATATACATCCAGCCGCTGCAAAACCGATCATTCATTTCTTCACAGTGCAAATGGCTAATGATACGAAGCATTCTGCAAAAAGCAGCCCAAAAATTTCTCAAGGCAAAGAAATGGGATATTCTTCAGTGGCCAAGTCACTCAACTAATCTCGAGCCAGTAGAGCATGCTTTTTAATTACTGAAGACAAAACAGAAGCACAAACAAGCAGCAATGGAAGGCAGCTTCAGTAAAGGCCTAGCAGAGCATCTCAAGGGAGGAAACACAGCATTTGGTGACATCCATTGGTTCTAAACTGCAGACACTTCAGACACTGACTGCAAAGGATTTCCAGCCAAGGATTAAAAACAATCCTTATATTTAAACTATCTTAACTTGTTCGGTGACTTTTAAGCCTCTAAATTTGGGGACTTTGTATAACGCTTTTGCAAAAGTCCTTCAATTAAAGCTGAAAGGCTGCACTTCAATCACACCTTGATTGATTTAAACTCCTCTGTGCTGGTGTACAAAGGAAAAAACTACTAAATTTATCCAGATTCTTGAACCTGACACTATAGACCAATAGACAAAGAAGTAAGCTCACGAAATAGTCAATACTATTTTGTGAGTCGTCCCCCACGACCCCCCTCATCCCCCCCGCCAAAAAAAAGAGAAAAATCTTTCTGTTTGCCGTCCTTCGTCTCTTTCTCTGACTCACTTTCTACTCGTCTCTCTCCTCTTCTCTCTCTTTTTATCTAATCCCTCCCCACATGCACTGCTGCATTGACTCTCGCCTTCTCAGCAGCAGAGCAGAAATTGAAAAACAGAGGGGAGAGCAAGTGGATGGCAAGTGGTGAGGAGAGGAAGCATAAAGAACAAGGTGGAGAACACAAAAAAACATGAACCGGGTTAAAACAAAAAGACAGAATGATTGCAGTCGCTCAGAAAAAGGAGCAAGACAAAGCGGGTGGATGAGAGAGGGCGGCTGCGTCACAACTCCGATCAGATATGACCGAGAGACAGAGAGAGAGAGAGAGAGAGAGGGGTGGGGGGATGGAGCGAGAGGAGGGAGGATTGATAGGTTTAGGAGGCAGAAAGCCATAAAGAGGCAGAGGTCTATTAAAAGTGGAGTGCTGGGATGTACACGGATGCAGTGGTGATTTAAATTAAACCTGTGTGTATGTGTGGCAGTGCTCTTTATGTTTTTGTGTCATCCTGGCTTGTGTCTGTGTGCATTTCTGTCTGTTTGCACATCAAAGTCTGTGCGTGCCTGTATTTGATGTGTGCATACGTGTGAGTCAGTCTGCCTATTTATCTTCGTGGCGTGTGCTTGAGTGTGTCTGCTGATGAGTCAATAGTCTTTTTGGAATAATCAGACTCTCCGCTTGAGAATTTTTCAACACAAAGTCCTCAAAACAGGGAGGGAGGGAGGGGGGGAGAGCAGTGGCTGAGGGGGAGAGGTGATTGAGGACAGGAAGAGATGGAGGGATAGAGTAATGAAGGAACTGCAGAGCAACACTGTGCCACTCACAGTGGCTCCCTGCCAGCTGACCACAGCTCTCAGTCTATTTCATCCTTCAGTGCTGACTTTAGGACGACGAATGAATCTTTCATGCATGCCGTAGTACAGAAACGAGCACTTGCAATGGTCCGGTTTCCTTTTTTTCTTTTTGAATGAATGAATTAATCACAACATAAATACAGATAACATGTTTCACAGATTTGCCCGCATGAGCTCGAGCAGTTAAAAATACCTGCAGTACAAACATTGAAAGATCAGCTCATCTGTAAATTCACTGTTATTCTGTAACACGCTGTTATAATCAGTGGCTGTCAATCATATTTCTCCTTTATCCAAGGTGACACCATCAAATCAGCTTAGGTAATTCCAATACCTGATAGGTACTGATGGCCCAATTGACCTACAAGGCCATCAATACTGTTGACTCGTGCTTTTTACATATTAAGCTGACTCAGTGCGCGAGGTCAAGCTCAGAAAAGAAAAAAGGGTTGCCTGACAGAAACCTACATCCTACTCACATATCCTTTAATGCACTGTGGACTTCACTGTTTGTTTTTTTTTTTTCTTCTTCCAATCGATCTACCAATTTATCAGTCACTTAAATGTAACAGTAAAAAAAAAAAAAAAAAATCCCCAGATTAGTTTACTGTGGGCGGCAAACTTTAGTATCCGTACAGCAGCCATCATTCATCGCAGGTTAACATCCAGATCCCGGTGCAGCATGTTATTAAGCATGTGTCCAGGTGAGTGGTTTTATTCCTGGTCACTCTACCTACAACCTACAAATCATGTCCCACATAAAAATACTCCCAGACAAATCTGTGCACCGTGCTTGTTTGAAACGTCCCGTCGCAGAAGGCGGGGAGCTGCCATCTGCCCAGGATCCAGGTCTCAGTAGTGGCAGGTGACTGATATGATTAAATCAATACACAATTATTACTTACTTTAACTGAATAGCATTTGCTGTTTCTGACTAGTAAGGGAAGCAGCTCCCTACAGAGAACCCACAAACTTGTACTGGATGCAAACTCAGCCAACCTTCAACTAACTCGTGCAAATATATCTGTCAGCTTTATTTTTTTATTTTTCTCAATATTCTCAATTATATTAAGTGCATTGGTCCAAACCGTTAGTATCAGCTAGGCTCCAACTTTAAGAAGCACAGAAGCACAGAATCAGACATGCTGCGAAACATCAGTTATCCTCATGTACGCCGCTAAAATGTTTATCCGACAAACCTCTCAAGCTCACCTCGACTAGATTATTGTAAACTTGGCCACTGAGCGATCCCTCTCCCTGGCCCCGCTCACTTCAACTCAGTTTTAATTGTGAATCAAGTATAATTACCTTCAAACAGCACCACAAACCTCTGCATGTTTTACCTTAACTATTATTCTTGTTTGATTATATTTGCATATACATGATTACAGATATGGATTTTTTTTTTTAATTGTATTTTTTTGAAATCAAATTACTCTCGCGTCAGTATGACATGTAATCAATTTCCTCCCCGAGGTTTGTTGGCAGAAGCAGGTCTGGGCTGTCCTCACCAGTGTCTGCCCTTCAGTGCCTACTGATGCCCAGCCAAGCCTCGCAATGCCCCCTCCCTTTGCTAATGGCAAGCCCGGCTAATAACTGCTTGTCCCGCTGCAGCACTCTGCTCTGACACAGGGACTATGGGTAATATCTGGCCGGGAGATGCCAAGTCAGGAAAAATGGAAGCAGTGGGGAAGGAGGAGGGCTGGCATCAGTAATAAGTTAAAAGACATGCAACAGTGGAACAGGGATGTGTACCTAATATTAACCCCGAAGTTCATCACTCTAACATCTGATGTAGCAACTCAGGTTTGTTTGGCTTTTTAAAACTAACGAAATCATGTCTAGTAGAGCTAAATTAACATCCACATCTTTATTGTAATTCAATTATGTTAGATTAAGAAAACAGATGCCAGCCTGTTGTGCAACTGACACAAGGTAGCAATAGAAAATTGCTACACATTATAATGACCGAACGTTAACTACCTGTAACAATGCCAGATACACAAAGAAACTTGGCGGGGGGCGGGGTCACTGCTGACATACATGCAGCAGTGACACTAACCATCATGACATCACTAAGTCATTATATTATTATTTTTGCAGGCTGGGCAGGACGCTCTATAATGAGTAAACGCAACTAGTGCACAATCGATGGAGTGCCTCCATTCTTTTCATTACTTTCTGTCACAGTTGCATCCAAGCCCCTGACAACATACATGGAGTGCACGGCAGGCCTGAACGCAACTTTACTCCGTTATGTTTAAATGTACACACAGAAATCCCGTCTTCTCTGGCTTTCCGCTAGCCAGCACTTGGACGACCGATAGCTTGTTAAACAACGAGTTTAGCACTGGTATTGCTGAATGCCCTTTAACCCTAAGAGCTAAACCTCCACCCACCAGCCACTCCAGCTCCTCTCCACGGGCACTTCACACCGGTTCATTGTGGCTGAGGGGCTGCTGGAGTTGTCATTATCATCTTTACACAAGGAGCAAAAACGCCTCCTACTTCCTAATCAGCCGGGGCCATCTTGACTCCAAGCCTCTCCAACTCTTTTCTCAGCCACTTGTGACCTGACAGGTTTTGGTGTGAAGTGCAGGCAGAGTAAGAGGTAAGAGTGAGTGTGTGTGGATGTATGAGTTTGTTTTGGGAGGTGTAGTATCTGTACTGGTCTCCCGTCTCCCCGTAAACTTGCATCCATTTCCATTCACATTAGGAACATTAGGATACGTAAGGCGTTGTCTTCCTGTTTGCACACGTGCCTGGATGTGTGTTTCTTATATGAACGCGTTCACAAGCCACCCCCCCCCCCCCCCCCCCCGGCCCCCCCCCCCCCCCCCACCCCCCCCCCCCCCCGGGCCCCCCCCCCCCCCACACCCCCCCCCCCCCCCCCCCCCCCCCCCCCCCCCCCCCCCCCCCCCCACCCCAACCACCCCCCCCCCCCCCCCCACCAACCACACCA
>VUQR01010304.1:0-12480 GCA_015108515.1 Hemichromis elongatus | reverse complement strand
TATATTGCCCCTCCATTTTCTCCCCTTCTCTTCCTTTCTGTCCATCTGCAGTTCCCTGAGGTGAGTGGCTGAGTGCTAATGCCCAGGTCTCAGTAATGGGATAATCCTTTACATCAGCGGCAGCATCAGTCCAGCTACATATCACTCTCTAAAACCCACATTTATCTATAGTAAAGGGCTGCAATCTCTGCATCACATGCCATTCTTGCACCGAAATAAACACGCACGGTACGCATACCCTGACCGGATGCCTCAATGCTGAGGCCTAGCCATGCTCCAGGCCCCATTTTGTTTCTTATCAGCTGAATGTCACAACAGAGATTGCTCCTGCACCACTTTTACCTGCTGATAAACAAGCAGCCTATAGGATGTTTATCATCCATACGCAGCAGTATGTCGTGTGGCATGATGGAGCAAAATGTATGCTGTAAAGACAGATCTCCCGCCCGAGGCTACTAAACTAATGTCACAACAGCATTTAAGTGCAAGACAAATGTACTGGTGACGACATGCTTATAGACACAATAATGCCATTTACTGCCTCGCCTCAGCAGTTTCTCTGCAGACGTCAAGGTGAAGTATGTTACACACTGTATTCTAGTATGTGCAAATGCATACACACCCACGCGCGTGAGCAGGTTTATTCCTGTCACAGCAGAAACATCTGCGCTCCCGAATGACAGCAACGTCTGGGGAGCGTTGATGTGTTGCTTCGACTGTCCGAGTCCACCTGTGCCCAGAAATAGCCTGAAAAACACAATCTCGCTAAAACACCTGCTCTGGGCCTTACATAACGGCTGGGGGAGAAAGCACAAAAAAGCATAGAGGGTAAAGAGGAGTTAGACTGAGGAACGTCTGAAAACACCCCAGAAAAAACCGCAGCACGACTAAAACTAGGGGTGCCAATTATTTATTAGTGTTGGGGTTAGTGAGGTATGGCATCATTGCTGCATCACTTGAATATCTGCAACCAAAAAGTTATGATCATTATTCTGCAAAATTTTTGCTGCACAGTCATTCACTTTGAACACTGTAAAATGCCAGAGTCTTCTACACCGCGAGCCTGAGGGCTGTAGTGTAAACCACCACTTAGTTCTTAAAACACTTAGCCTAAAAAGACTTGAAAAGTGTTAATATTTTTTTTTGAACCTGTCCATGGATATAAGTATAATTTAACATTTATGTTTAGCAGTCATTCAACAGTTCAGGCCTTAGACACATTTTGGGGGTTCAGTTATAGACCATGATGCTTAGTTCACTTCAGGAAACAACACAAACTCCTGATGGGCGGTCCAGTAACATGGCCTCTGATCATACTGAAGTTTGTGATGAGATTCTCATGAAACGCAAAGTAGTACCACCTGAGACAAATACTAATAAATACTGTATAAAGGTATATTTCTGGGAAGAAGAGAGTAAAGGAAAAAGTTGGAAATCACACAGACTGCCAGACTCATCATGTTTTGTTATATTATCACCTTAGATCAGGTAGAAGGTCCAACTTCTATGCTTTGACCTTTTAGAAGAAAAACTAATATTGTTCTTGAGGAATGAGTCACCGAGCTGTGATTCCTGTAAACCTGTCAGTGAGCCTCACGCAATATATACCCAAGCCAGACATCGCTGTGACACCTGTGCCGTAAAACTACAAAGTAATGCAACACAAATGTGTAGCTGTATATGTGCGTTTGATATGCGGGTATCCAAGCGTTGTGTGTGCATATGTTCGCTAACCACCTGTTGAACTGATTATCAATGGAAATATCTAAGCAGCCAATCACAAGGCAGGAAGTCAATTTATTTAGGCCTGCTCACATGGTCAAGACAACCTGCTGAAGTTCAAATCAAATGAGAATGGCAAAGGAGAATGTGAATGTGGCTGGTCTAAGTATTTCAGGAACAGCTGTAACTCTAGGATTTCCCACGCAGGTAAGGTCTAGAAAATGTCCAGTGAGCAGCAGTTTTTTGAGTTAAAAATGCTTTGTTGATACTCAGAGGAGAATGGCCGAACAGCTTCGAGCTTATCAAAAGGCAAGAGTAATTCAAAAACCCACTCATTACAACCGAGGTATGCAGAAGAGCATCTCTGAACACAAAATACATCAAACCTTAGTAGTAAATCACCTACAGCAGCAGAAGACCACGCCATGCGTCACTCCTGTTAGCTCACAAAGGAAACAGACTACAATTCTCACAAGTTCGTCAACATTGGACAAGAGAAGACTGGAAAGCATTACTTGGTCTGATCTGATTCTTCTTTAGGGCTGTGATATTTGGATAGTAGCATCATGATTTGGCATCAACAACATGAAAGCATGGACCTCTCCTGCCTTGGTCTGGCTGATATTTGCTTGGTACACTTTAGACCTTTTAATTACCAACACAGCATCATTTAAACACTACAGCCTTAAGCCCCGAATGTACAAATCTTCTAATGGCCACTTCCAAGAAGGGTAACACTCCCTGTCACCAAGCTCAGATTATCTCAAAATGGTTTTTGAACAGAAAAACTCATCTCCAAAATCAAGAAACCTGTATTCAAATGGCTGCCAAAGTCCACAGATCTCAATCCAGTAGATCAACCTTGAGAATTAGTAGAAGAGGAGATCATGCAGCAACTGGTTGATTTCTGAGGACTTTTTTTAAAATATCAGTTTCTTGAATCTATGCCACAGAAAATGAGGGTAAAGGCAAAAAGGGTCCCAACCTAGTGTACCTTTAAAGTAGCCAATGAAGGAACAGTCAAGGTTTCAGTTCTGTATTTACCGCAAATCTATGAATGCTCACACTGGCAAGATAGTGGAATTACTGGGACTGTATAACACTTTGGAAATGACGGCAGGTCTATGCAAAAAGCAGTTTGTACTTGTAATTGTAAGCTATGCAGTCTGGGTGTGTGCAGTTGCAAATTCTATTGGTCTTTTTTACCCCTTTCACTTCGCATTTATCCACCCAGGATCCTTTCACTTAGTCTCATCACGCATCATTTGAAGATAAGGCAGTAGACTGGATGTTAGTTCCCATTTAGTGTTTCTCCAGTTAACAAGGTGCACTTGCAGCAGTGAGGTGGCATCTAAACTACTATTTGGGATACATGAAGATGCACTAACAAATGAAATTCACACCAAACAGAACTACAGAAAAGCGGCAAATAGCTATGAAACGCTACAACGCTTTGAAACGCAATATTCTCAGATAAGTTGGAAGACTGCAAAGAAAGAAGCCTTTCTGCTTGCGCCGTGCTGGGTACTTGCAGACGGGGCTGTGAGGCTGGCGTCAGCTGAACGGGGCTTTATGAAGATGACTGACTGCAAGTCATAATTTACCACCTCTTCACTGCTTCCAGGTTGAGGATAATGATGGGGATTAAGGTACAGTAGGTAGAAGGGGTGGGTTCTAAAGGAATCGCGTGTCAAAAAGTCTTTTCATTTATCACACTCCGCAGGTCACATCTGAAAGATCTTCCTGGAGATAGACTCTTTCTATCCTCATCTAGCAATCTGACAGTGTTCTGGTTCAATATGCACAGGGTGCTTTTAAGGTCAGGGCTCAGTATGCTTTCTGTAAAGTTTTCTTCATGAGTTATATTTTCCAGTTGTTCACAAAGAATATTCTTCCAACTGAATGCTTCAGCAGCAGTTCGTATGAATAATTTGAATGAATTAACCACATTTTCGAGGGATAAATAATGATTAAACTCTACTTAACAGCACTTCTTGGCCAATTTTGTTGTTATGCACTAGAGTGTGTAAACCAGCATGTCTTTGCTACACTGCTACCTTTACAGACTGGCTGGAAGGTTTCAACTAAAAGCCCAACCAACACTTGCTGGGCGGATTTCACACTGTTACAACTTCTCAAAGACCAGCAGCTAATCACTGAACCCTTTAGGGGTCGGACTAGGATTAGCTTGCCACATGTTAAACAATCACTGTATTAAAAGCCAGAAGACTTTCGCTGTCAAATCAGCGCCCGACTGATATACCAGCGTGCCAGTATTACCTGCCAATTTTAGCTTTTTGGCAATCTGTCATTTCTCACAACCAACAGGTGAAAACTAAAAAGTCAAGAAGAGACATGATAAACGGCATGATAAGTAGGAATTTCGATGTTGCGTAATGTGTCCACCAGTGGGCACTCTGCAACTTCCCCATTGGCAACAAGCAACTGGATTGCACAAACACGACAACTAGTTGCTCCAAGTAGCGTCGACCACAACATAAAAGAATAAATAAATGATTACCCGTAACAAATGCTAGGAAAACCAGACAGAAAAAAATACATCAGTAAATATTTGGGATTTTTAAAACCACCAAATATCAAATCAAATATCACCAAATATCAATATCAGCCGTAGATTTGGTTGGGCTCCATTTCCAATCAGCTCTCTTGAATGAATTTTGGCTTTACAGTAGTCTGATCACCTCTGGGCAGGCCAAATATGAAAGAAATCTATTTAAATCAAAAAACCCAACACTTCCCCCAGCTCTGGTCACCAGCAATCTGGTAGATGTTAAGAGATTCCCATATTAAGACTCATTAAACAAATACTGCTGGAGGTACAAACCAAAAAAAGTCACACAGCTAAACTAAAAGCCTCGAGTTGGTTTGGGGGTTTCTCAGAGAACGGAGCAACTGGAACTTTTATAGTATTGATTTCAGGCTTTCCTGGTATACTGCGAAATCATGATTGAGAAGTATATATGTGGTGTTTTAAGTCTACAGTGCTGTGGGATATGTTGCATTTTCATAGGAATCAAGATGGAACCTTGAAATGCAAATCCACTCAAACACATTGAAAACGACCTTGTAAATAATGTCAATAAAATTCCTTACCGAGCATTACTCAAATAAACACGCAGACTGAGGTGCTGACAGGTATGTCAAACTCTTCAGACTGTCACTTCAGGGATAAATGGGGTGGGGCTTAACGTTACGCCCATCCCGCCTCTTTCCTCCAGTCACCCCTATGCGATAGTGTAATCGCTGACCTTGATTTGTAAAACCCTGGGGAATCGTTTTTCTTTAATGTCTAAAACCTCACTGTTTAACTTGTTCTCAGCTCAGACTCTAAATCCCTGTCTGTCGTGACTGACCTTGAAGTCTGGCTTTGACAAGAGTAAATGTAATAGCATTATAACTGTTGTACAGAGAAGACTCACGAGCTAGACGGGGCACTTGGCAGATCAGATTATTCCCCAAAACATATGTACGCCTGTGCTGTGGTGACAGCTATAGTGGAATATGCTTAGGGCTATGAAACCTGCACGTGTGTGTGTGTGTGTGTGTGTCCTCGCATGTGTGTTTGTGCGTGACAGGCTGAGCCACAGGAGTCAGTGGTAATTCAATATACAAGACGATGTCGTCGGACGACAAGGAGAACAACTGTTCTGCATTTCCCCATTAACAGCGGGTGATAAAAGCCACTGCTCTGCCTCGTTGTCATAACAATTTCCTGAAACACCCACATGCACACACACACACACACACACATTTCACTCCTACATCAATAAGACACCACACACAAAGACGGATAAATGGATAAACGAATGAGCCCATGAGTTTGATCTCCTAAGTTACACATGGCAATGATGTCTTCTGCAGAATCTTCTCCCTCAAGCCTTAGCAACAGCAGGCCACCGCATGAGTAGAAAGACGACCATTCATCACACCCTTGGGCATGCTCAGCTCCTCTTAGCCCTGGAGGCATTTTGTACCTTTGAATCTTCACTGTCTTTGACTCTTTTTTTATTTGCAAAAGGGCACAAAAGGATGTACGTTTTCATTACGAGTGTAAAAGCTACCCTTTCATAAAGAGGCACCACATGTCAAGGTTAGAAGGAACAACAACATACTAGATGGTTGTATAACAGATATAAATACAACTGTTACAGGAAACTCTTTTCTTTCATTTTTTCCAAATCTCTCTCTGAAACTCTTACTTGTTTTTTTTTTGTTTCACCTAAACATGTGAGCATGTGCCAGAGGACAAACACTACAAAGTCCCATTCCACTACAGGCAGTCCCCTTTACCACAGCTGCTCTTATGCAAGAAAACAAATGATTCCCGACTATGTTCCCAGCCCAAATGTTTTCTGCCAAAGGTGCTGATGGAGCATCCAGTAAAGCTGTAAGCACCCCAGCCAAGGGGCAAACCCGGCTTACAACGCTGGTGGGTAGGAATATTCCCGGTACGTGAAAAATGTTCTACCCCATGAGAGCTTAATGTGTGACAAAGCTCCTGTCACTACATAGAAAATACTTTGCTTCTATTTGCAATCCCCTCCACAGTTTCCCAAAGCATTCTAAATTTAAGTGACTTACACAGGTGCACACATAGCTTTTGGTTCAATAAAGATTTCCATGCCTGGCTGCTGGCCTAGCAGGACACCTCGGGATATGAATGAATTGTAACAGTGAGCCAGGTCTTTAAATCAAACCACTCACCCACCTTGAGTTGGACCGTAGCTAACTCATTTTCCTGGTTCTGATCCATTGAGCGCTCCTAAATAGCCCTTAAGGTGAGGCTGAAAACTAGACAAGGGGCAACGGGTGTAATGCACCATGGGTTAAATGACTACAGACGTCAGAGAGGTTAAGGAAATTCATGTTCCCTCAGTCCAAGAGCGTGAACATGACACTGCTATCCAACCAGGTCAGAAATGAAGAGTGTTCTGGCCTAACCAGAAGGTGAAGAGGTGGACTTCTTTCCAAAAGAAAAATACAGTAAGAGTTACATGGAACAAGAAATGATGTTTCCTTGAGAATGGCTCAATAACAAGGTTGCAGCAGTCCATGTGATCATTCAGCTGCCTCTCCATAGAGTTGGTCCACAGTCAGATGTCGCGGACTGCAGCTGGTGACTGTATTGCTTCTTTACGCTCTGCTGACTTCAAACCCGGTCCTGCAACAGGGATGAAACGTGCCACTATGTCAAGCTTTGACGCGTTAGAGCAGAACAGCAAATACCAGTTGCAGTCCAAAACCCTGGGATCCGAATCTGACAGCACAGCAACATCATTTGACTCATTTAAGAGGGAGTCTGTTATATTTCTTTATTAGTCATTTTTCACGAAGAACTTGACGAATTTAAAGGAGTCCTGTAAAAAAACTAAGTGCATCCTTGCTGCTTTTATAGGAATTAATGAGCAGCATCCAGGAGCTGCAAAGTGTGAGCACCTCTATAAAACCAGATCTTTTGGCAGTTTTCTAGTCTGGAGCTTTCAGGTGTGAGTTAACTCAATGCTACAATGTTCCCAGAAGTGGACATCCTAACAAATTCACTCCAGATTCGGACCATGCAGTGCTCGGAGAAATAGCGTGTTGAAGTTGGCTTAGGTTTGCAAAGTTGACTCTAAACAAAGCACAGGACTTCCTGTCCTTTGGACAGATGAGACCAGAGTGGAGATATCTTTCCATAATGCACAGGGTCGTGTTTGGTAAAAACCCAAACTCGGCAACACAAGCACCCCCCAGCAACTGTCAAGCACGGTGGCGGAGGGGAGATGTTTTGGGCTTGTTTTACACACACAGGACCTGATCATCACTACCTGTGAGGCCATCTGTACTATGGGTGGGTTTTGATAATCGATTTTCCAATTAAAATCGATTCTAGCTTGAATAACGCGATATCGATTCATTAAAATCATTGAAATGCCAGAATCTCCGGTTAAACCTCACAATATTTTGAAAACCACCAAACAGCTGAAACAGTAAATGAGAGCAGGTACATGTACTCTTCTAAATAAAGACGTAAACACAAAGCACAGACCCACCGACGCATCAGAATCAGTGAGATGTCGGCTTTCTCACCCGGACACGCCATCAGGGCTGAAAGCCGACAGCTCACAGATTCTGATGCCTCGGCTGGTCAGCGCTCTGTGGTCACGTCTTTTTATGCATGCTAGATTTTTAAGCTGCGGTTTTGTCTCTCTCCAACCAAAATTGAGTGAACCAGCAGCAAAAGAAGATCCAAACTACGCTTCGCCTTTCACTTCGTATTAACATCGTCATGAATTCTTTCTTTTGCTGTTTTGCTTCCACCACGATAAAACCACACTTCATACACAGCTCTCTTTCTCTCTCTCTGTACTTTAGGAACAGTTTCCCTTCTAAAAATCTGTTTTCTGCATTATTCGCTTGCTTATTACCCACAAGTCTACCGTTATTTACAGCGCTGTCAGCCACTGTTTTTTTATTTATTTATTTAAATGACTTCCGACAAGAAAGCCTCATTTCTGCTGTTCAATACTGAAGAAATTTAAACTTTTTTAACTTACGCAAAATTGCAGAATGCTTAGCTATGTCTCTAAACCTCTATAACTTTGCTCTGCTTCACTTCAGCAGCATCAGGTAATGTTCATATTTGATTCATGGTTCACTTCAGTTTTTGTTGTACTGCAGAATATTTTTAAGGTGTTTATCTGATATAAAAAGCCAGGCCACTTCGTGTTTTTCCGTGTTTTATCCTCAGTTACTTTGACACAAAGACATCTGCTGTGATGCATACCGTTGATAAAGCCTCACAAGCGTCAGCTTTCTTTATATAGTTATAAAAATGTGGATATGTACTGATAAATGATCAGAATTATAATATTTCTGACTGTTTGAGGCAAAATTTCCTAGATTCAAATCAAATCGAATCGAATCGTGACCTTGTGAATCGGAATCGAATCAATTCTAGAAATCAGTGACGATACCCAGCCCTAATCTGTACGACAGCTATAATCTGACCGGAACTGCATCATGAATGAAAGTGTTGCAACGGCCCAGTCAACGTCCAGACCTCAACCTGACTGATTATAACCTGACCCTTAGTGAGCTTCACATACGAACGCCCACAAACCTCAATGAACTAAGGCAACGCTGTAAAAAAGAGCAGGACTTAAATTATTGTTGCTAAAGGTGATTCGGCAAGCTACTGCACAACCACATTTTATAGCGTGTACTTAAGTTTTTCATAAGAAAATGGTCTCTCAGATAGATCACTGCATCTGCAGAACACATTATAAACAATAAAATAACATTACATATGTCTGCCTTTCTTTCCTCCGTTTTTCAAATGAATACCCCACTTTACAGCAAAGAGGATTTCACTGCAGGGGAAGTGAAGCAAATGTGGATAATGAATGTTAACGGTAATAAAAGGAGTGAAGAGGTCGTTTTGAAGAAAGACTAAAGGCCGGAACAAGAGGTACAAGAGATGTAAACAGAAAATAAAGAGAAAAAGGATGGAGAGGATGTTGTGGAGGGAGTGCTAGAGAGGCCTCCTTCCATGCTGACCTCTGAGCCCCCCTAATTGGGCAAATCTTTAAGTAGGTGGCTGGCACCCTGCTCTAGAGAACAGGTCACACAGAAAGCCGGAGAGAGACCTACGGAAGGGGGAAACATTTACAGACCCGAGAGGGGCACCATGGAGAGGCTGAGCTATGTGAGCGCAGAGAATAGAGCGGTCAACTCACTGATCTGTACTTGCCTTAATTCCTCATTCCATGCTGCCCTGCCTTCAACCTACGAATAGCTGAATGACTGAAAAAATACATTTGGCTTCCCGTGTTGACGCAGCTAGTGCACACCAGGGACTCTTTCTGTAACAGTGCGGCCAATGGAGGTGAAGGGCCGTTAAAGAAGGGGAAGAGTGCTCTTTGAGGGCCTCTCCAAAGGACTAATTTATGAGCATGCTGATCAATGGGTTAATTAAGTAGAGAGAGGAGAAAATGGGGCAGCCAGGGAGCTGAGTAACCACTGGAAAGGGTGATGAAGGCCAAATGGGTGGAGGTTAGGCAGGAACAACAAAGAGGCAAGCAGATTTTCCCAACTGAACACCCAGAGGATGAGGCGCCCACAGCGGGATTTGATTTCCCTCGCATACTTAACTCAATCGACTGGGCCCACCCAATAACTCTCTGATGGAAACGTCTCCATGTTAGCGATGACCGTGAACTTTCGGCTCACCTGCTGGAATCAATTCAGCCCAACCTCTTCAGATTTATCAAAGTCTGGCAAAAGAAGATGTCACATCCCAACCTGTGGTTCAGGCTTTCAGAGACATCTGGAAAATCAATTCAGGTATATATGAACGCAATCTCAACGTACTTCCATGACGCACACCCTCGTGGCTGTTGGGTCCTCTAAAATACAAAGCGTGTCCTCTAGTGAGAGGAATCCTTGAAATGTTTTCATCCTCCACAAAGGAAGAGAGAGGAAGGGACAGTTAGGAAATAGGCCTGGGAAATCCTGCTGACTCGCAACCTTCTGAATCGGCGCCCTCTTCTCCTGCACCCCTCGTAATTTTCAAGTCGCTGGAGTTTAAGGACGAACGGAAAGAGACTGTTTAATGTCGGCCCTCACCGAGATCTTCCCAGGTCTTCGTCTTTGCAGCAGAAATGCCACCCTACTCATTTTAACAGTGTGAAAGGGATACGTCCTAACATTCCCGCAAAACAATCTCACTACTCATTAGGCAGTAGTGCTGGGGTGTGATCAAGGTTACACTCCCTTACCCTGGCTAATTAAGGTGACAAGACCCTATCTTTCTTCCACTAAGCTGTTACAGTCGCTACATGTAGCCTATACACTACTGTACCTATTACCTTTACATTTCCCGCTCATCTAATATTTTACATTCATATTATGATCACTATCAACCTCTGAAATTTGTGAATCTGTTACGCCCGAAACCTGAAAAAAAAAAAAATTCAAAGCTCTTTTATTCAAATTCTAGACAGTCAGTAGGGACACATCAAGGGCACAGCGCAGGGAACATGAGTCATTTTTACCAAGATACTGTAGCCTGAGGGTAGCAGATAAGTGCACTCAATAAAGTTCGCTACGAGTCAGAACAGTGACATTTATGTTCCTGGTGCTGGGAGCTGCTACCTGTGAAAATATGTTCCGAGAAGATCTGCACACGCCGGGTCGTTTTTGGTCCAAAAGCGAGCCACACAAGATTGGAATTTAGCCTCTTTTTCCTGCTATCATTTGTCAAGAAAGGAAGTGCTACAGCCTTGAGAGACAATGTGAAGAGCCACAGATGAATGATTCAAACAACATGCATTGTTTTCTATGAAGGATGGAGGATACACATGCTGCATCCTTAAATATTAGGACAAAACAAAAAGGAAAGCGCCTTTAGTTCAAATAAATCAAAGGAGAAAGGCGTGCAGGGGGCTTTGAGGCATTTGCTTAGCGTGTGCATGAAGGCGAAACCTTTTGTTTCCGTGTGTGTGTGTGTCTGTGTTGATGTGTGTGTGTGTCCCGCTTCATCCTGAGGGTTTTCTTTGCTGATTGTGACAATAACAGTGACGATCATCGCCTGCTCTGCATCACTGAAAGCGCGAAAGTGTAGCGCTGCCATTCTGCCGCTCATTCATCACTGTCGTGCCACTGCTTTCGTTCATAACCGGCAAACTCTCGCGCGCACGCACACAACGTAGCGAGAGGCTGTCAAGTAAGAGACATTGTAATTCACAGTGTTAAAATGGGCTTATTCTTTTCATTAGCATGTGCCATCAGGACTGCTAAGGCCTAGCAGCCTAACAATGCATCAACTGGAGCTAGACAGCGTTCAGTGTATTGAAGTGAACGCTCAATTTATTCAGAGGAGGAGGGGCGGAGGCTCGGTTTTTAAGGTGAGGTTGTGGCATCCTCTATATGCGCACACACTACCACGCCTCGACAAGAAACGTTTGAGCTGTATAGAAGTTAGTGACTATAATGTCGTAAACAGGCCATCCGCAACTCCTGCAGGCAGCTCTCTAAACAGCAGCAGTAACCTCTGGGAGGAGGACAGCAGAGACCGCTACATCTGCCTCCTCAAGTGTCGCCATTAGCTGGCAGCTCTGGCCATGCCTCCGACACAACCACCGCAAACCCACCGTCACTTATGTCAGCAGATGGACATCAAATGGGTAGCAGTCTACGGGACAGCCACCAGCTATGCCAACTGGCTAGGCTCATTATGTTCGACTGACTGAGATCCGTGCCGTGTGTGTCTGTGTGTGTGTGTGTGTCCCAGCTCCAGAGGGAAATATGTGTGTTTTATAACAACCCACATCATTATACAGTACAGCCACAGCGATAACACTTCAGCATGTTGGCCAACACAGCCACAACTGCTGCTGCTGCTGCCTCCTCTGCCAGCATTACCATTCAACTGGTCCTTCTCAAGCTAGTTGTTAAGGCTTGTGCTGACAGCTCATACTAATATATGTGGTGGTGTGTCAGCCAATACTAATGTGACTAGAACAGCAGGGAAGAGGGAGCATATAGCAGATGTTAGAAGTGCAAAATAGAGATGGTGCTGTTGTAATGTTGTGGCATCCCTCTCCCCGCCTTGCTCTCCCAACTCCGCAGTCTGTCCTTTCACAGCCCACTTTCTTGAAAAGCTCTCCTATTTGCTCTTTAGCTTGTTTCCTCCACTCTTTTAGATTCTTTTTTTTTTTTTTTTCCAGAGTGCGACATCTGTGGTCACTCGACTTT
>VUQR01010303.1:0-11273 GCA_015108515.1 Hemichromis elongatus | reverse complement strand
AGGGCGGGAAAAGGGGGGGGGGGGGGGGCAAAAAGGGAGTGGGGAAATATAATAAAAAGGATAGAGTACAAATAAAATGCACAATTTACTGCAAACTGCTGCACCTGTTAGGAAAAAACAAACATAAAGCACCTGGAACACAAAATTTAAAAAATACACAAGAGCACTCAGGGAACGCAACTCCCCCCAAAAGCAAGGGCTATATTTAAACTTCTGTCAGCATTGTTAACATAGAAATCCAGTGCAGTATATTAACCTTTGACCTTGAAGCATTTCATTACTGAAATCATGTATTTTATCATCTTTACCCATATAGTGCACTCTGCCAGAATGTAGTCTCTGTTTCTGTCTCTGTTTTTTGATTCGGCCTGTCTTTTGCAGTCCTGTCTCCTCCGACTGTAGCACCTCTCTTCGGCCCTAGTTGTTCACGCCCATTTTTACTACAAGCCAGACTGGCTCAAACAACCCTTGGACTCCCAAGTCCCCTTCCCCTTCAAACTTTCCACATTTCCCCTTACACTTTAACTTAACAATAGGCCAGTTTGATCTTTCTACATTCATCATTTAGATTGTCTCCCATACCAATATGGTTGCTAAAAGTTAGACATAACATGGAGTAATCATTTTGTACCAGTTTCTCATTTCTTAAGAAAGTAAAAGGTTTTAATATAACACAAGAAAGTAGAATACAAGATAGCACTGGTGTTTTAAAGATTCTTGGTTTTCTCACCCCTTTTTTCCTCACTCTCCCTCAACTCGCCAGACTCACCCTGTTTCTGTTTCTCACCTTTGATTGGCCCTAGAGTTTGCCCTTAAATGCACTCACCTGGCACACATTGTATAAGGACTGCACTCACTTACAGTTCACTCTTTTTACTCCCACATGGGGTGGCAGCTGAGGTGAGTTTGATTTGGTCTCCTGAGTTTAACCCTTTATTCTTAAGTTACTTACTTTTAGTCCAACCTTGTCTTCTCTGTCAGAGTTTAGAGTCCATTTGTGTCTTTCCGTTAAGTCTTCCGTTAATAAACTGAGATACTGCAGCAGATTGATGGCTGTTTTATTTTGCATTCTGACTGGATGAGGCCATGATGATAACAATTTCAACCTTACTTTGAACCTCCTCATTAAAAACTGGGATGCAGAGTCTGGAGTCTTGCAATTGTCTGGTTAGCGGAGGGAGGGATGTAAATAGCAACCTAGAGATGGCATGTGAAGAATCCAATGGCATGTAGTGCGGTTGCAGTCCAGTTCAATGTATGGGGATGTAGAAGCATTCCTTCATGGCAATGTGACTTATTTATTTGTCATTCTCTTTATTTTATTTTTTCTGAACCATCTGAAAGTTGTCAGTGATAAAAGTTTGATCTGGAGTAACTCTTTGAGAATTGAGACTTTCTCTGTGAAAAATAACAGTATACTTAGAAAAGTTCCATCGATTCCTCAATAGGGCTGTTACCTCATCCACGGACCAGTGATCTCATACTGTCCATGATGACAGAAGGGAGATACAGCTTTCTCCTCTTTTCTATCAACCACTTGTCTCAACTCGTTTTTCTCTTGATTCTTCGCAAATCATTTATTGTCCCCTGATTATTGTCTAGTTGCAAGGCCAGCGAATACGCTGCAAAAGAACTACAATCCCATTAGAATCCAGAATTTTTAGTGACCTTAGAGACTTTAGTGTAAAGTTTTGCAAAGCTGTGTGTGGGGAATACTTTCTTTTGATTTGTTTACATTAGTTTTTCAAATCAAGTAATCAGTTCCAGCTATAACAGATGAAGAGCCATTTACTAACATATAGAGGCAGGCAACCATTCACAATGGGCAATTTAGACTTACCAGCGTAACTCCTAACCCCAGTACCTGCGGAGAACCCATGTACCCACAAGGAGGATAAGCAGATTCCACACAGAATGGCCACTAGCCACTTCAAAAAGAAAAGCTGACACAGCATTTTAAGGTCTGCTATTCAGATCAGAGTATGGTCATTACAGTGTGATAATCAGTTTCTGTCAGCTGCACAGGAACACACACATCCCCATCTCCTCAACAGTGATAGTGAGCCCCACTGAGAAGGAGAGTGTTGCGTATGATACAGATTTTAAATCAGTTAGGTGAAAGATATTCACTCACTATCCAATAAGGTAAAGTCAATTAGAGATAGATATCCAGATAAGCTACTTAATCTCTGATTAGCAACCTAATTGCAAAGGGGTTGCTGTTGCTTACACATGTGCATGTGTATACAGTTAGGTCCACTAATATTTGGACAATGACACAGCTTTTTAAATTTCTACTCAGTCACCACTCACTCAGTACACCACCTCAGTTGATTGTAAATCAATCAAGACGAAGCACAGATTTTCCAATTTAACTCAAGGGTTAAATTGCCTGCATACAGATGATAAAGGGAATCAGTTCATTTATTTCAGGTGAACAAATAAAAACAATGTTAACAATTAACTAACATGACAAATAGTGAAAGTTCATTTTGTTTGCTTTTGTTACACACTAGCATTTGTAGTGCATAGTCTTGTCATGATCCCACCCTTTTTATTGTGAACTACTTGTGGTGCAAGTTTGGTTTAAAGAGAAATGCCACAGTTGCAGCTGCCTTTTTAATGAATTCCCAAAGGAAACAATAACTGTGAATCATTGTTTTAACATTCAATACAGATGAAAAATGTGCACCATGAACTGATATGCAGCACACATTTTACATTGCAATGTGCATAATTTTCTTATTTAATAAGATCCGTAGGTCAAGCTGTGACACTATGATAAATGTTAACTATTTTTAGCAGGATTGCTACTGGAGGTTTACATGGTGTGCTAGCTTTAGGTTCGTTAACAGGTATAATGTCGTCTGCTGTAGTTCCATGATGATAAGTGAGACTCCAGCTAAGCTGTGAGATGAGGGATTGAAAAGTTATTTGACAAGAAGAGGAAAAGCAGAACGCTTTCTTTTTTCTCACTCACATATTGATGCAGATTATCATCTCATGCATAAATATATATAAACATTGCACACTATACACAAAACAAATAACCAGTAGTAGTTAATACATAGAAATTTTCTATAGACACACACAGACACTCGCACACTGTGGGATCCTGGTTGCACATATCCAAAGCACTAACCACACTGTTTACCCACCTACGCTCAACTGTAGCTTGTTACCACGACGACGCCAACGGCCATAAATCCCTATATTGAATGAAACCATCATTAATCTTTTCAAGTTTCTCCCAGTGGACCAGTAATGATATGTTAGAAGTCCAAACTCCTAGCACTACTGCATTGGTTGACTATCACCCACCAAATGAAAATATGAGGCAATAGTTACGCGGAAACATGAAGTTAGAGAAGCTTGTGACCAGAAAGTTGTCAGTTTGAATCCCGGAAAAGAAGGGAAAGTCTGACTAAGGACAGAACCTGGGAAGAAAAAAATACTCTATCAAAGAGTCCTAGTTGGACAGAGGGGAAAGTCCATGGTTAGTCTGGGGCACTGGTTAGTGACCACCACTGATGACAGAAAGGATACCTTAATTCAGGGGTCTCGAACTCCAGGCCTCGAGGGCCAGTGTCCTGCAGGTTTTAGATGTGTCATTGATCAAACACAGCTGATTTAAATGGCTAAATGACCTCAACATGTCTTGAAGTTCTCCAGAGGCCTCATGATGAACTAGTCATTTGATTCAGGTGTGTCAAGCCAGGGTGAGATCTAAAACCTGCAGGACACCGGCCCTCGAGGCCTGGAGTTCGAGACCACTGCCTTAATTAATCATTAATTATCTCTTTTCTCGTTTGGATTTTTATTCTAAGCCATAAAAATGTTGTATATTTCTTCATCTGTTTGATGTTTTCAAAATTGTTCAGACCACAAGAGAGTGTTACATCAGTTTGAACCATACTGAGCAGCTGTGTAATTATTATTATAGAATATGAACCAATCTACCGAAGACCTGCCGAATATAAAGCAGGTGCTTTATATTCAGCAGGTCTTCGGTAGATTGGTTATATTAAAAAACAGAAAACCAGATCTTTTATGTTTATGTTTTCCTGTTAAAAGGGAGTTTTTCCTTCCCACTGTCGCCAAAGCAATTGTTCATAAGGGGGGGTCATTGTGAGTAATGGTATTGCTGGTACAAGAGTAGGTCTACAGTTGTTTTGTTTTTTTTGTTGATTTGTTTCTTTTAGTTTTCTTTTTTTTAAAGAATTAATTGCAACATTGATGTAAACAAGAAAAAATAATGTAAACTCTCAGGATCCTAACATGCTAACCTCTTTTTAAACCTGTAAGCCTCGTGCTTTAAGCTTGGCATTTTCACTATAAAAGTGTGACAGCAGTCTATGTCCTGTTTCACTAATAGCTCTTGGATATTATAAACCACTGAATCAAATGAGCTGGAAATGTGTAATCCCACACTTACAACAAATTGTATTTAGTTTGATTGGTAAGAAAGTCATTCTAGCCAGGGTTGTATTGCAGCATTTCACTTCACCGTCATAAGCTCACAACAAACCGCTCATAGCATATCGAACATACCCGAGGCCGCATTCTCCATTCTCTCGCTCTGCAGAGATTGACCGCAGTGGCATGTTTGTTTTGCTCGAACGCTGGGCAAAGCCTCAGATAAATATACAGCGTTGGGAAAGCTACGTGTGATGGGTTATTAACGCGGCATTTTATGGTGGACAAATATGTCTTGTTGCAGGGTGGGGGTGTTGGGGATTGGGAAGCGTTGTGTAATGAGCACATTTTCATCTAACCATAATGGCTTTGGGCTGAGCGAGATGAGTTGAGGGAGAAGGCGATGGGCAGGCTATGGGAGCACCCTACATCTCAGTTCTCGGCGAGTTAGTTAAAAGTTATTGCTGCATGTTCATCTAAAGCCAAGGGCAATATACACGAAGTGAGACTCATCAGTTTGCTTTGGCCAATATGGTGAAGACACCAGTGGCTGTTTTTTATATGCAGCATCTGTGCAGTCCATCTTATTCTTTTTTTCTTCTTCTTCTTTTGGCTTCATGGAGCTCACAAAAGCATGCAATCATGAAATCCTCGAGTCAAACTGTGTGTGATATTAGCTGTTAGCCTGTGGGGGCCTGTAATCTCAGCATCCACATGACTTCACAGGCTAGGAACTCGACTAGAACTAGGACTCTGACGCTAATGTAGTCTTCACAGGGCCCGTGTAAACAATGAAAGGACAAGAATGGTGCCTACATGTTTATAGGCTTGTGTGTTTCATTTGGTGTGTCTATACAAACACGGGCAGTTATGTTCAGTAAGGTCATGTGAGCTCATAACATAAATAAATAGAACTGCTGAGTCATAAAAAGAAATCCTTTTCTTTTTTTTATATTCATGATGTTAATTAATAATATTTGTGCCATTGCTATATCTTATTATTTAGTATCTCATTCATTTTTTACTTTAAAACACTTTTAAATGTGCAAAAAAACACTACAGAAATTGAACTTGTTTCGCTCAGGGCTACTGTAACAGCTCAGCTGCTGTGCATGCTTACTTACAGATAAATACTTGTGTAGCCTCGACTCGTGCCCTTAGCAACTATTCATAGGAGGGTAGTCTAATAAGCTGAATGTGTGTCTGTGTCCACTTATAGAGGGTAAGTGTCTTCAAACACAACATGGAGCTAGAAGTCATATATCGAGCTTTAAATATCAAGGCAGTGGGGATGGAATTGGCCTTTTGCTTTAATAGACCATGATAGGTAGTTTATCTTTTATTGTCATATTAACCAGCATTTAATGATTATTGTGTCTTATTTAGGCAGCAATACAAGATGAGATGTTTACACATCTGAGAGATACAGAGGAATCTTGGGATTAATATGAGGTCAATCCAACAATTGTTTTTATTTTAACTATCCTGTTCTCATCCAAATTCTCAGGCCAGTTACACAAAGACAGAATTAGATTTTTTCTTAGATTTAACCTGCAGTGAAACTTCCTGTTTCTGTTGTACAAAATTGTTTGGGTTTTTGTGCTCTTGACTAAAAGCCTTATAGTAGGACTTAATAGTCACACTGCAGAGTCTTTTGCAGTGGTATGATAAATTAATGATACCTGTGGCGAGCGTGGCCTGCGGTCGCCATCCGCAATCATGCCCGCCGCCTTAACTATTTGGTCCTGTGTTTGTTGTTGTTGTGTGTGGAGCTGGCAGCAGGAGAGCTGCAGCTCTGAGTATATGTTAACAGCAACCGTGTGTGTATGAATAAAGCATGTTTAAAAGCTTGAAAGTGTCGACGGGTCTGCCGTGGTGTGTTACAATACCATTTAGAAAGAAAATCACACACTTCATGTGTCTATCAAATATGAGTTGCTCAATTGGTGACTTGACTGTGGAGATCTGCATATGTGCATCTCTGCACAAAGGAGGCGGATAGGCAGATACACCTGGAAATGTATTTATTTACATCTTAGTTTGAATGATTTAACATACTTTGATTAGTGGACATAAGTAAATAGATATGGGTAAATGATATTATATATTTAGCTGACTCTGTGGACTTTAAAGAAAAACACTTTTTGTTTAACTATGCTTTTACTCATTTAATTTATCCTGTATCTTGTTTTTGTATTGTTTAAATAAGATTTAAATGTATTTATTTTACTCTATTTTGTGTCTTTTTTGTGCTCTGTGACCACTTCTGTGTTAAATGCACTTTATAAATGTTACTTACATTATTTGACAAATAAAAAAGGAAAATAAATACACAGACATCAAAGATACCAACTGCTCGATATTGAAATAAACTTTCAACTTTCAGGGTGTCACACTGGAAGAGAAACAGATTGAATGAAATTCAAGGTCTTTTTCCCCTCTGCTCCGTCCTCCCTCCCCTCCGTCCTCCCTCCCCTCCACGTCTGTTTCTCTGTCCCTCTCTGACGTCAAACCCGACAGCCGCGAAACGTGCTGCCTGGATATGGCAGCCTCTCAAAACTTAATAACACATGTCAAGAGTCCCCTACCCATAACCAGTTGTGCAACACTGGTGGATCACATTATGTTTCTATTTTTGCACAACCTTGGCCATGGTCAGTCTATTACACAATAAAAACCCACCCTTGTTTTCATTTTGCTCAAGTTTTACCTGTCTATATACTCAGCTGCTATTTTCTGAAAGTAGAAGCACATTACTACATTGTGCTTTGTACAGTTGTGACAGCTTTTTGGGTTTAGTCTGGAAAGCGTATTTTATTAAGTTTTCTACTAAATACAAATGACACTGCATTTTTGCATATGCACTCATACACAAATATCTATAGATCTCAGAGAGTTTACTGCCTTCACAGGACATTATTACAAGTTCAGGCCTCTAAATCTTGTTCTTATTGACAAAAACAGAGACTATTCTTTGCTAGACATATAAAACCTTGTATGACAGACTACAACTTTAATTTTGGAACAATTTTTCCAACAACTAGATGTCAGTCTATGAATATTAAACAATAAAATGTATGATGGGAATGAATACAAATAATGCGAATAGAAACTGTGATTCTCTGGCTTCAACAGCTAACAGGCTTAAAACAATTACAGCTCAATGGGATCTCTGGAGCAAGTTTTCTTTCTTACACAGCCTGTGTTTTTCTTTCTTTATTACACAGATGAAAGAGCTTACTGATCAGCATTTTTATGATAAATATAATTTCAGTGTGTTTTTAACCTAATGTACTCTGTAGGCAGGAAGTAACTACTTCAAAGACTACTTCCAAAAGTTTCCAGGACACCGACTGGGGTGAGAAGCCTTTCCTTTTGTCCTAAGAATAGCTGAGGGTAGTCTCTATGCCAGATGAAGCTTTGAGGGTCTTGCCAAGGTATATGGATATTCAGAGGGAGATGAGTCTCAGGTCAGAGGAAAGAGAGAGGGACCACAGTGGGATATGACCTGAACCTACTCACTGACTTATGCTGTTTCTTTCAAAACAGAGATACCACTGCAGCAGATGGTGTTCCTTTACAGCAAACTAAGCTGAAAATTGTTCACAGCACTAATATGTTTTATGTTTTACTTTATTTTGGGAATACATAGAATTTTATGATGCTAATAGCTTTCTTGAGTCAATAAAGTTATGGACAAATTATTTAAACTCAGCTGCGATTTATGTGTTACCACGATGAACTGGGTTTTTTAAACTGTATTTTAGCTGAGTTAACAAAAATATATGCAGTAAAAATGTTAAGGTCAGGTTACACCATCCAGTTCCACATGAAGACAATAACAAGAATGGAATGACAGCTCAAAAACCACCAAACTAAAAATAGCACATGAAGAAGAGATTCTTTTTATTTGAACCTTGAGTTAACCAGGTTATTCCCATTGAGATCAAACATATCTTTCATAAGGTAAAAATGTATCTTCTAGTGCTTTTCAGATAGCCACCACCCCCAAACACTGTCCCTCTCCTTTCCCCCAACCGGTCACGGGGGATGAGCCTGGCTTTGCTGGAGGCTTCTTCCTGTTTAAAATGAGTTTTTTCCTCCCCACTATTGCCAAGTCCTTGGTCATTGGGGGTTGTGTGTTTGTTGGCATTTTCTCTTCATTATTGTAGACTCTTTACTTTACAATGGGATATATAGGGATGTGTTTAGATAGGATCTTGTTGTCCTGCCTACTAATTTCACAGCAAACTGAGCTCACAGAAGGATGTATACACACATTGTGGTTGTTGATCATTGGCAGGATAAGTGCAAAACTCACTTCACAAGCAGAAGTTTATGTGTTAAACTAACTACTATTTCTAAGAAATTGTGGAAGAGCACTTAGCTCTACAGTTTGTACAGAGAAAAGGGGTCTAATTAAAAGGTCACATGATCAAATAAGACAAGCATCAGAGTGCGGTTTGCCCTTGGCTTATTTTACAACACTGTGCCTGACAAGCATCAAGAACTGCATCCTACTACCTTAAAAAAGCTGCTTCTGGTTAAAGTTAATATAGTTGGAACTTTGCAGTTCATTGCAGATTAAAATTGATGTACCATTGATCATTATAAACCTTTGAACACATTGTTCACATTGCTGTGCTGACCGTACTAGACTCATCAAGTCTGGTATTTGGAGCCACAGGCGTTTGAACCTGTTTCGGGGCAAATGAACATAACAGAGTACATGTGGCTGCTTCATTATGGGCCAGAGATGCAGAACTCAAGCAGTGCTCATGAGCTGGTATTATGCAACAGAGTCATTGTTATTGGGGTTTTCTTTTTTCTTTTTCTGAATTAATAAGGTTGTCGTGATTTTAGAAAACAAAACTACCCCTCTGTAGTAGGCAGCTTGTCAGTAGTACCAACAGAAAATGTTTTGTTCATAGTGTCAATGACAAGAGGTCAGTTAAAGGGCCAGAGTGTGGGATTTAGTGGCATCTAGTGTTTAGGTTCTATTTTACAACCCACTCTTACTGTTTTTCATAAAGCAAATATACTTAGTACCTTTTCTACTCAGTCTATAACTCTAGTACACACATTGACACAACACTTTCATCTTTGTCTAAACACTTTCTAACATTGGCACACAAACATACACTCTTTGATGGACGTGTTCAATATGTTGACCAAAGGTAGTTTGGCAAGCATAGTGGAGTTGTCAGATTGGGATTCACTGACCTTCCCAGTGGTGGATGATCCGCTGTACCACAGCCGCCCCAAGTACCTACTGTACTTTATCATTAAGAAGGCAAAAGGGCCTCTGTTGGTTTGTCTGTTCTGTACTAGTGTAGAAACATGGCAAGCTCCATGAAAGAAGACCCAATCCATATCTAAGACTGAAAGATTCAATCTAAGCCACACGTGGGCACAATATGTCCAAACCACCCTCGTAAGAGGAAAATAACTCAAAAAACAGTAAGAGGCAGGATTATACTCAGGAGTCTTGAGCCAAGTGACTACAGCGAGTCTGTACTGCTGCTGAAACTGACTGAGGTGCTGTTCATTTTATCAGCAATATATCTGTCAGGGAGCAAATTATTAGCTTGTTTAACAGTTGATATAGCATTTCATTGTTGGCCCTGTGTCCCACCTTGTTCCAAGCTAAAGAAACTTAAGTGAATTTTATTTTGAGATGATCATACATTTGCAAATCCATACATATTTTTCTTCTTAGAGATCTCCTTAAAGTCCGTACAATTCTTCTCTAAACCTCTTCAAACTTTGATCCTGACACAGTATATTAATTTGCGAATTTGCTGCTGAATTTAATTTTGTGTTTTTCTTTCTCTGTCTGACCTGCCGTTCCCAGTTTTTTAGCCAGTTTTTTTTTCTAAGAAATATAACTGACAGCATTCACAATTGCTTTCCTTGAAAATAAATAAATAAATAAAAAGTCTTCCTGCTTTCTTTTCACTGATCAGAATCAGAATCAGAATCAGAAAGGGTTTTATTGCCAAGTGTTGAGCAGGTTTACAACATTAGGAAATTGCTGCGGTACTCAGTGCAAACATACTGTCACATAATCACTTAAATAAACATAAAAATTAAAATTAAAAAGTGCTAAGTAGATATATACACGAGTGCAGGTGGTGGTCAGTGCCAAACATGGAATGATGTAGTGAACACAGTGTGGGGTCATGTGTTAGTGGTGGGAACAGTCATATGGTTTTTGTTCATGAGTCCAACAGCAGAGGGGAAGAAACTGTTCTTATGGCGAGATGTTCTGATGCGCATGGACCGGAGCCTCCTGCCTGAGGGGAGAAGGTCAAACAGACTGTGTCCAGGGTGAGAAGGGTCAGCTGTGATCCGAGCTGCACGCCCCAGTGTCCTGGAGGTGTACAGGTCCTGCAGAGATGGGAGTCTGCAGCCAATCACCTTCTCAGCAGAGCGCACAACACGCTGCAGTCTCTGTTTGTCCCTGATAGTGGCTCCAGCGTACCACACGGTGATGGAGGAGGTGAGGATGGACTCGATGATTGCAGTGTAGAATTGCATCATCGTCCGTGTTGGCAGGTTGAATTTCTTCAGCTGCCTCAGGAAGTACATCCTCTGCTGGGCTTTCTTTATGACGGAGGTGATGGTGGGCTCCCACTTGAGGTCCTGGGTGATGGTGGTACCCAGGAAGCGGAATGAGGCTACAGAGGTGATGAGGGTGTCATTCAGGATGATGGGGGGGAGTGGGGCTGTGTGCTTCCTGAAGTCCACAATAATCTCCACTGTCTTCTGGGCATTCAGCACCAGAGATGGACAGTAACGCGTTACGCGTTACTGTAATCTGATTACTTTTTTCAAGTAACGAGTAAAGTAAGGGA
>VUQR01010301.1:35838-47926 GCA_015108515.1 Hemichromis elongatus | reverse complement strand
GTAAGCATCCCAAAAATAAGATTAAAAAAAAATTAATCCTTACATACTGTTCACAGTATAATTTGGGTCATTTCTGACCTAAAAAGAAAGTTGTGGCTCAACTTCACTTTCTTCCAAGTTGCATGGAGAACAGGGGTGTAATGAGGTCACTTGAGCAAAACTTGTAGTATAAATAACAGCTTTATTATTTGACTCACACATTTCAGGCTGTGTCATTTGATGACCCTGATGAAGGCCACGGGCCAAAACACATTCGTCAAAGTAATAAAGCTGTTCTTCATACTACAAGTGTTGCTGGAGCTTCAACCTTGTTTTTGACTCAGGCCGAAAATTCCCTCATAAGTGTTTAGAAAAAAAATTGAACTACTGATTAATTTAGAATGTGTAAATAGCCTATCTGAAATTTATAAATGGATGATTAATTATTAATTGATGTTTCAGGGGTGCAGGGGTGTGTATTGTGGAGAAACAGAAAAATACATTTTAGGAGAAAAACTTGTACTTTCACACAACAAGTCCCGTTTTACCTAAGACATAAAAACCAGAATGATTTAATTATATTTTATCAAATTTGAAAATGGTAGGAACACTGGGGAATTGTTGGAATTTGTTATATAACTATTCATCCATTAAACAACCATTAAACACTTAGTGCTTGCAAATCACAAGCACCAGCAGGTAGGCTTGTAATGTGCTTGCATTTATGTTGCCCTTTTTTTTTTTGTCTTACTTTTAACTAGAAGTCACACTTTGATTGTACATTCTTACAGCACTTTATCTGCCACACATCCATGGCTAAGTTAGACTCACCCATCAAACTGACATGCATGTCTTTAGACTGTGGAAAGAGCCAGGAAAAAACTGGCAGAAAGACCCTGGGAACCTTTTTGCTAACCACTCCATCACCATGTCGCCCTATTTCAGATCTCTCTGCGTGAAACCCCCATCATTCAAGACACCCACTCACCTCTGTATGACCTCTGTTTCTAATTTGCCGGATAGAAGTGATCATATATGATATGATCACTTCTATCCTGTTTTACTATTTCACTGTTTCAAGTTTCCCCCATGTGTCTTCAAAGACCAACAGGTACTTGTCTCTGTGAGAAGCAGGGACAAGTACCTGTTGGTCACCACTCTAAAGACAAGAACAGTATAATTTCGTATATATTTTGCATATCACTTTTTAAAAAAGTCTTTAAATTTCAGGGTAAAAGAAATACATTTTTGGTATTTTTTTCTGTGGTCAAATATCAAAATGGATCAAATTTGACCTGGAATATCAAGTAGTTTATGAAGGCTAAAACTGTGTTTTTTAGTTTATTTATGCAATAGTTTACAATGAAAAACACCACAAAACAAAATGCAGCAACTTCACATTTATGCTTATTTTTCTCTATATAAGCGAGACAATGCACATTAATTGAGTTTCAGCTTGTAAGTATGCCAGATGTGTATTTATAGTCACTAGCAGTTTGATACTGTTTATAGACATTAAAAGAAAACCAAAGTTGTAATAGCATCTAAGCAAACAACAAATAATATGAAAGGTAAAAAGTCATGTGCAGAAATAATACCAACTTCTAGGACACAAACTGTTACTGGAGTATGAAAAGCTGTTTGATTATCCAGTAACCAGTGTTTAACAGACTTGAAGAAAAAGTTAAGACAAGTTATGTTCCTTCTACAGGTGTAGTATACCAGGTGTGTGCTGCTTGACAAGAAAAGACTGAAAAAACACTTTTTTTAGGAGAGGCTTTAAATGTGTTTTGATTAATTTAATGCGCAAAGAAACTCTGTTCATCATTGTCACAAATTGGCTCAAAGGAGGGAGACCACACAGAAGATTTACTTAAATGAAAGATTATTTATTAACATAAATTAACCACGACACGAACACCAAAGTGGCTTTGTTGAAGAGAGACAGTGAGCAGTTCATCTGAGTTTTTTATAGCCTTAGAGGTGCTAATGCAGCGCAGGTGGCTGGCTAGTCTGTAATTTTATGTAACTTAGGTTCCAAAGGAAAACGAATATTTAAAACGTGTTTTGAGTTACTTTACACTTTTTTGTTTGCTAAATAATTCCATGTGTGTTCAGTCATAGTTTTGATGCTTTCATTGAGAATCTACAATGTAAATGGTCATGAAAATACACAAAAACAATCAAATGATAAGGTGTGTCGAAACTTTTGAAACTTCTTGTCCGTTTGTATAACTAAAACATCTGAGTCATTAAGTTTATTAGACTCACTGAGTACTCCTAATAAAACGTATTAAAGTTTTAGTAGCTTGGTTATATTGAAAGTCTATGGCATTAATCAATAACAAAATCAATCAAAAAATTTAAAAAAACCTTTGAAGTCATTAGAAATTTGCCCTTTTATATGCAATAATGTCTACTTTTTTAAGACAGATGAGTTTCTGGGACAATTCAGGACACGCATGTGCAATTACTATTATTCCTTTTTCGTCAACACGGTCTTGTCCGAATATGTCAGCAGGTGTTTAGCATTATGTGCTTTTAAAAATATGGTAATGTGGTCAGAATAAAAGAACAATTCGTCAGCTCTGCCTTAAAAGTAGCCATGCCTCAAGTATTATAAATCAACCTATTTTTAAAGCTAGAATGAGCAGAAATTTGTTCAGCATTGGAGAAAATTTTCATTGTAACCTTTCAGCATGTTGTAATTCAATTGGTGTGAGATGAAACTAGATTTCTGCACTTCATCTGGGCTTTGTTTTCAGGCTTTTCAAAATCTAGTCCGGACAGGGGACTTTGGCTGATCACAAAGAGACTCTTTTCAAAGAAACAGTTCCTATTAGCTGGTCTCCAAATTCAGATGCATCTGCACAGCTCTTCAGATGATAGATGTTAGATGTTAAGATACACTCATGGGCTTGAATGTCATAGTAATTTGGGGCTTTTAATGATTACTTTAAAATCTTCTTTCTATAGTGGAATGATTGTACATCATACATCTTTAATGAAGTGAACACATTTGAATATTTTATGGATTCTCAGATCCAGACAGGGTCAAAATTATACATCTAAGGTCAAATATAAACATATACGCTAACTTAAATCTTTTAGGAAGTGGTGCTGGAGGTTCTACAATGTCTTTTTACTGGGCAAGACTAAGGCCAATTAACTTTTTGTGACTGGTCATGATTGACTACATCTGTTACTTCTCTGTTTGCCGGCATAAAAAATGATTTGTTTGACAGCACTCTTTGGACTGACTACCACTCAGAACAATGGGAAAGTCCAAAGAACTCAGTGAAGAGCCAAGAAGAATTGCATTGTTTATACAAATTTTGACAAGTTCTTTGAACAATTTTTAAACCTTCCGATTCCAAGTTTAACAGTTCAAACAGTTTGCAGTGTCACCGCTTTGCCAAGGTCTAGAAGAAAACCCCAACTGTCATCCTTAAATGAGAAGAAATTGATAAAGATGTTCCAGAGCAACCCAGAAACCACTAAGGGTCCTGCCTGGTTGTACTGGAAACTGTTGGAACACCAGCGGCAATTTCTACAGTGAAGCAAGTTTATATGCACTGACTAAAAATATGCAGCTCCCCACAGACAAGTCAAATGCTTTTTTGGAGGAACTTTTGATGGTCAGGTGAGACAATGATTGAAGAAATTGATTAGGATCTTCAAGAACAAGACATGAACCACCATGACAAGCATGGTGGTGGTAGCATCATGCTCCAGGGAAGTTTTGCTGCCAGGTACCTAGCATATTGGACAGTGGATGGAATAATCAAGAAGTAATATGAATAAAGCAGAGTCTGTGCTAGGAAACCAATTTAAATTTAAACGAACTCTACCAATTCTGCCCAAAAATGTATCATTAGCTTGTTGATTGCGACCAAAAACATCTGGTCAAGGTGCAACTTGTTAAAGAACATTCAAGTAAATATTAGTGGAGTATGTATTTGAGCTTATATTTATAGTTTTGACTCTATGTGGAAAATCCCAAATAAATTCAAACTTGTTCACCCAGTTCTTGTTTTCTTAAAGTCATTAAAGGTGTGTGTATGCTGTATAATCATTCCACCCTGAAAAAAGAACAGTTCAAAGAAATCATTAAAAGCAACAGCTATGCCCATGATAAATAAATGCACACCTCTGACCACAACTGTATGTTCGATGAGATCTACTGCAATTGTCTTGGTGTATAACACCATGGGGAAGTCCATGCCTTGGCTTGTCAGGGCTATTTTGTAAGCGCACTGTTAGGCACGTGGTTCTAATGTTGTAGCTGAGTGATGGAGAATGAAACTTTTTTGATACAGCCCCCTTCGAAAACTTTTCAAATGCTTACTTGGCTGACTTGCATCCATTTATTCTGTTTACCTTTGTTTGTAGTTTTATTTATTGAGCTTAGAGGAATTAAGGATTTTTGTATTTGGGTTTGTTTCTTACTTCAGGGTTAGCTCAGGTGAAGTCTGTAAAGGACACACAGTAGTGCAGGTGTTTGCTGTAAAAAACAAACAAACAAAAAAAAAAACCCCAAAAAACCCTAATATTGTAAATGCTAAATGCTAATTGGTAAATGAAACTTATATAGTGATTTTCTAGTTGTACCGACCAATCACAGGATTCTAGACCATAAGTCACAATTTTTAGATCATGCAGTATTTTATTCTATACACTTTTAGCCTCTCACATCTATGGCAAATTTAGACTCACCAATTAACTTACCATGCATGTTTTTGGACTATGTGACAAAGCCAGAGCTCAGGAAGGAAACATCTACAGCTTGATCTTTTAACCTTTTTTAAGCATCTACACACAGGTTTGATATAATGTTTTAAATAGAAAGCATTTTACTTCTGGATATATGTGTGTCTGTGCACTTTTAGGATTGTAGTAACTGGTACAACCTAATTTCTACAATTGCACAATATCTGGGGTGCGGTTGTTTAGCTGATCTCTTTATTCATATTTTGCACTCACAATGCAACAGAACCGTAAGTCTGACAAATCCATGTGAAAATAACACATTTCTTCCACAATGAAGAGGCTCATTTGATTAGTTTTACTGTTAAACACACAGAGCAGCTTTCAAATGGTATCAGTTTATTGATGTCTATCAAGTTAATCCATGTTGTCTATTCATAAAAACGGTATGTAAACAGTGAAAGTGAAGAGATCTTACTTACTTGATCTATGATTTCAGTAAAAGCTTTCCTTATGAGTCCATAGTCTTAGTTGCTTGTGGTTTATTTTGAAAATGATTCTCCCTGTGGAGACATATGGAAGGATAAAGCATGGTATGCTTTAGAATGGGCCAACTTACCTACTGTGTACCGCATCCCTTGGTTTCTGAGTCAGATCCATCCTTCGCTTTTTACATCCGGTTTCAAAATACCAACACCAACACCATAGCAACGGCTGACGACTTCAAAATGGGACTTCAGTAAATATCCCTTTGGTGGATGAGGTCAACAGCAGGACCTTCCTCTTATTAAAAATGGGATATTCACACATGCTGTACTTCGTATTCAGTGCATATTTTACAAAGTTGCATAGTTTCAAATCAACCACAGAAAACAGCATTAACTGTCATTATCCAATCACCTGTCAGAATCCAAATGAAACTATGACTAATACTGTGCAATTTACTCACTGCCAATTCTCAAACTGCAAGGAGACAAAAAATCAGATTTCAATTATTCCCTAAATACCTAATTATTTTCTGCAGCACCCTGGTGACATCATCTGGTGTGACTAGGGGTCCCTTTAACAACAAAGCATATTCACAGAGAATAGCTGAAGGGATAATGACCGGACCTGCAGTGCAATTGTTTGACTACAAATACAATTTATGGTGCACGAGCTGGTTTGAGAAATGTGTGGGCCATTTTTGTTCTGTTTTGTGGCTGTAAATGACAGCTCCATTAGTAACCTCAGCAGTCTCAGAGAAGAATGACATGTAACTAAATCACTATTTGATGGTTATTCAAATGTCACCGGAGTTTTGAGTAAGATGTGTGTGAATGCAGGAATACAATAAGGAGTGTGGTGGAGAATGAGGAGGGTGAGGAGTGTTTAGTCAAGTCAAAATAAAAGCAATTCTCATCTCAGAGCTCGGGTCATGGTCTAGTTAATATTTTCCATAATCAGTATAACAATGGATAGTATTATTGTGAAATGTGCTAGGTTGATCCTAGTCACTGATTTTTTGGTGCCTTTTTCAACAACTTTTCTGTACAGCAGACAGAGAAATTGCCAGTGTTTGGAACAGCTAAGGACCTCTAGCTGATTTTTTTCTTTTTCTTTTTGTTAGTTTGTTTTTTGGTGGTGAAATTTGGAACAAACATGAGCTTTAAAGTGATCCCCCCCCCCCAAAAAAAACAACAATATTTCTCACTTTCCATGCATAATGTGTTTTCTTTGTAGATACAGCACTGTGTAAATGTCTAAGGTCACTTCTTTATATTTTGCATGGAAAATCATACATAAGTGCAACAAATTATTGAAGCGTGTGCAAATATATCTGCAAATACAGTAAAGAAATACTCTAAAAACCCTCAAAGGTCAATGTTTATTCTTTAACGCAGCATGAATTCTCTTAGGCAAGCTTTTTTGTATTTTCTTCAACAAACTTTCAAGATGACATTCAAAGCTCTTCTTTAGATGTTGGCTGCCTTTTGTTCTGTTCTCTGTCAAGATGATCCTACACAGCTTGAATAATGTTGAGGTACAGGCTCTTGGAAGGGCAGTCGGTGAATGATAGTGTTCCATTGTGTGTTTTTTATCTCCAGGTATGTTTTTACATTGGCAGCATGTTTGGGATCATTCTCAATCTGAAAAATGAAGACACTGCCAATCAGATGATTTCCAGATGGAATTGCATGGTGAATTAAAATCTGACAGTACTTTACAGTGTTCGTAATCTTTCTCGATTTTTACTACTGGCTGAAATGCAGCCATGACAGCACCTATATTGTGTTTTACAGATGGTAGACACAGGCATGCCTCTCTCCTGGCCTCCTATGTGCATACTGAAGATGATTTGAACCAAAAAATTTCCGATTTGGATTCATCACTCCTCAAGACTGGCTCCCACTGATTTTTCAGTCCAGTTCTTGTGTGTTACTTTTCTTATTTCCTAAAGAATGGTATTTCACAGCAACAGTTCCACTGAGACTATTTCTGATAAGTCTTTTTGTGAACAGTAGATAGGTTAACTGAAGGTCTAGATGCATCTCTCAGGTCATGTGTGCTCATCCACTATTATGCATATAGACACATCACAGGCTCATCCCTTGAATTAGGTGTAATTAGGTTAAAACAGTAATGAAAAAGGAAAAAAGAAAGTCTGGCTCCTGGGAAGCAAAATATGAAGAAATGAGGAGTGGCTCAAGACTTTTGCACAGTAATGTATAACGTTTGAATGACGTGCAAGTCGCTTTCACTTGCAGTTTATACAACATCCTAAATTTTTGTACAGGGTTGTGCATATGATAATCCTACTGAGCGCTTCTACTCTCCAAACTTGCTGTTGCTGCTCATTTCCACATTCGTAATGTGAAGAGCTGTCACTGTGGACTGCTGTATTTGCTCACTCGAGGAAGCCCGATTTTACCGGTTTGTCTAGAGGAACCCTTACGGAGTCATGTCAAGATTATTGCTTGAGATCGTGTTCGTGACCAGGCACCTTCCTGACTCAATAACACACTCATGAAGCTTAAAACACCTCATTTGACAACCTAGCAGGTGTTTTATGTCAAGTTTGTTCCCGGTGACTGCAGCTGCTCCTTTCTTTAAAATAAATAATAACTTCTGCAGAGAGCAAGCAAATGACTTCTGCTAAATGTTTCATGCCACCACAGATGATCTCTAGAGTTGAGTGCAATTAAAAATAAAAATTCAACTTTTTGCAGCAGTTCTTTTCCAAATGGCCCTTTTGTTACTTCTGTTGCATTGGCTGAATTCAGGCCACTGAGTTAAAAATTATCTTCTTAAAAAAGAGAAGAAAAAAACAGAGAGAGAAACAATAACACCCTGTCCATTTAATTTAAGTGTATACTACAGGCTTACATGAACAAATATTGATGTGGAAATTCTGTATTTATATGTTGCCATGCAGAGCACCACACAAGAGAGCATCTTCCTTGTAATCAGCAGAAGTAATACAGTCACATGGTATTTATTTCCAAATATAATATATCTAATAATCTTATCTGGCCAGTTATACAAAGCATCAAGAATAATAATATTATTTAACATCTGAACCAGCAAAATCTAGCAAAATTTCCTCTAATTGGTTTCAGGCAACTCCTTGCATCTATCCTTATCCTGCCTATTAGTGACATGGAAAGTATTTAACCCAGACCTTGCTTTCTTTTAAGCTATCATGACCTGTAGGACCGAGAACCTACACAGACAGTTTGAGTAAAGTTGTGCTATTGGACACTTAATATATTATCCATAAATTGGTCACATGTAAACAGCAATTACACTTTGGAAGGGCTATTCTGCAGTGTAAAACAGGCTAAAGATGCTCTTGAGCTGCTGTTTAGGGTAGCTTTTGGATTATTAGTGTGGATTATTATGTTTTATAGCATATATTGAGACGCTTGCTTGATCCATAGTCTCGCAGGTCTTTGAGCACATCATAATCTTTCAGATGATCCTTCAGTTCCTCAGTCTCTGGATCACTGCACACCACTGAATGCCAGGCTAAAAAACATTTAAAACAAAGAACACATAATGCTGTGATATTGTTCTTGTTACAACAGTAGCCCTTAGCTAAAAAAAATGAAAACAAAACAAAACAAAAGTGTGTTGGAAAAATAAAAAGGACCACATGATTTTATAAATTTCACTGAAGCACAGTTGAGTAATGCTGTAAAGTGAGGCAATGAACTATGGAAGAGAAACTAGGAACTTTTGTGTACCTATTTTCTTTGCAGAACAGCTGAATATCTGTTTATCTGCACTTTTTGGCAGCGCCTGTAGGTACACTGACAACTTCTTGCAAACTGTGATTGTAATTCTAATAAATCTTTCTGCAGAACTTCTTTGCCAACAGAAAAAAAGGGATTCTGTTGCGATTAAATGAATGCTGTGATTGCCTTCTAGCTACGCTTTAGTTTTAAAAAAAAGTCAGCTGGTATCTTTCCTATGTCAGTGTCACTTTGCAATGTTATGTGACAACCTAAATTTCACCTCTGATACGTGCCTGCTGGGTGGGGTTCCTTTTCTGCCGACACCCCCTTGTTGAGGATCATATGATGCTCTTGTGTTGCTTTGTAATGTTTTGCATATGGCTCCTGGGCGAGGATCCAAACTCTGAGTTGAATGGTGTTTTTGTTCAACATGGATCATCCCAGAAGAGAGCAAGAGTGCACACGGCTCCCTCAAACAAGCCTGTCAAGATGTCCGTGGAGGCCCAACGCCAGCACACCCCACCAGGCAGCTGCTGCCTGCCAGGCGCCCATCTACAAATAATCTACTGTGGGAGGAGGTGTCAGTCTGTTCTGTCAGGGTATACAGTGTGTATCCAATTCTGAGTGAATGGTTCATAGCTATTGCACAAAGAACTAGGTAATAATAAGAATCTCAATAGTGTTTGTATTTAAGCAAACTGAGCCAGTTCTGAAATGTAAGCCACATTCTGTGACTTCCATGTAGGGATTACTGAACCTAGCAGGGACTTGCTCTGGGGTCCAAGAAAGAGAGGCTGAAGAGTGTTCTTTTTTTTTCTTTTGAAAACGACTACAAAGAGACATAGAGCAAACCACAGCAGTTACACAACTACAAATGTAACAAACAGCTATAAATAAACACACAACTACCAGAATGGGTGCAAAATAATTGCAAAAAAGAGGCATTTTGAAACCACAAAGAGACACAAGATAACTAAGAAAATGGATGCAATGTGCGTTTCTATGTGAAATATTGTAACACAACCACAAAGAGATGCAAAAGGGCTACAAGAGTTGAGGTGCAAAGAACCTCAACTGTTATGCAGATTTACAAAATTACACTTACAACACTTAGAATAACTAATAAAAGATGTAAAACAAGCAGCTGGATAGTGTAGCGGTGCAGCTGGATAGTGTAGCGGTAAGACTACACACTTACAGAGCGGGAGTTGCAAGTTCGATTCCCATCCCGTATCCAGTAAGGGTCCTGGCTAGACCCCCCCATGCTGAAAACCAAGCCCTGGAATGGCGCGGCTATGTCTGCAGCCTGTCTGCAGCCTGTCCGCAGCTCGGACACAAGCATTTCACTACATGTTGTACTCTGTATTATTGTGTATGTGACAAATAAAGGTTGTTTGTTGTTAAGTACAAAAATATGCAAAATATCTGCAAAAAAAAACAAAAACCTTGTGACTGTGCAGAGATACAAATCAACTACAAAGAGCAGCTAGAAGAAATGACTGTAAGGGATGCAGGTGACTACAAAATGGTTAAAATGAGTACAAAGAGCTAAAAAACTAATGCAAAATTACTATAAAATTATGCATGATGGCTAATTAAAGATGCAAAACAACTACCGAATTGTAAATGTGCACAACAGAATTACAAAGATTAGTAGAAGAAAAGAATACAGTAGTAGATACAGTGTCTTTCAGGACATACAACAGTTATTGCACATCAGAATAAAATTTCAGAACATATAAATGTAAAAGTATGAAATATATATTTAAAAAAAACTATTACAAAGAGATGCAATGACAACAAATAGAAGTACTTAACAACAACAAATATAGGTATGTAAAACAAAGGCGTATTCTAGACATGCAAAGCTGCCACAAAGAGATCTGCAAAATGATCATAGCTATTTGTCAGTCTGTTTATTTATGTAAGGTTGTGCCTTTACATTTATATGAGAAGACTCACACATCACGGCACTGTAACAGGTTAGGTTTGGGATGCTACTTAGAGCTTAGATAAATAACTCACATTTTGGGGGGTGTTGTGTTTTCTATGTGATCTTTTCCAATAACTAGGTATTTTGGCAACTTTCCATGGTGCATGATTAGCAGCATGCAGTTTTGAGCTATTACCGCAGGATACAAACCATCACGTTTTATCATTTCACAGTGAACTGCACTTCTTCTTGTATTACAGAGCAGCCAGTCAGTTTTTTTGACAGCCCAGTGATCAGGTGGCATGTCATACACCATTAAGCATGACTGCGATCGCTACGGGGTCCATGCTATAAATTCCTAAGTGTTCTGTTCACACATTTTGTTTTGATATTTTTGGTTTATCTTGGCTTTCTTTGACAAATAAAATTGTTTTGATCACTTTACATAGAAAATAACTATGTAAAATGTTGCATGAAAAACCCAAAGTCATATGGCTTTACCCCCAGTGGAAATTGCTTACAGACAGTCAAGTAAACCGCAATCAGTTTGTATAAACAACACGAGAGTATAGTCCATGCTACCGAGCCAATACAGTGTCTCACAGGCCTGGCTGCTGATACAAGTTATATAAATGCTAAGGCGACAATAAGACAGATCCTGAGAGGTGCCCGCTGGGAAACATTGCCAGCATGCCAACTCTGAATTTCTAGAGCCAGACATGTTGGAGATGAGTGCAACAAGTTCTTCCCTTACTTTACCCCCCCTTTTTTGATTTAATTGCTGGAAAGTCCAGTCAAGATCTGAATTTTGAAATGGTGCACTGAATGAAAGTTGTTCTGAGATCTGCTTGCATGCATAAAAATACATTTCCAGCTCAAAGATCAAGCAACGCTCTCAAATAAGCCTAATATACTACATAGTCTCGCTGTTTCACAGCACCAGTATCACATTAAGCCTCAAGCCAGGGGTGTTTCGCTCTGGTCATCGTGGCAACTCATCTGCCAAGACCCATCAGAAAGTGTCAGTATTTATCTTTATACAAGCTGCCAAGTAAATCTTGAAAGGCTGCTCTGAGTACAGATGTTGGCATTAGAGACACTTAAACTCTTTAACCTGTTGTTGGAAGGAACTTCGCCCAGCTGTGTGACATCTCTTTATTGCTGATCAAGTGGATTAATCCTCCGGAGGGATGCTTGAGGTTACAACTGGGTTGTTTTTCTTTTCTTTTCTTTTCTTTTTTTTTTTTGGGGG
>VUQR01010301.1:14875-31443 GCA_015108515.1 Hemichromis elongatus | reverse complement strand
ACAATATATATATATATATATATATATATATATATATATATATATATATATATATATATATATATATATATATATACACATATATATATATGATGTATATATATATATGATGTATTCATCTATTGCTCAAATCTCTGTCCCTGCCCTAAAATTAGAATAGCTGTGATGTTATATTAAACCTGGCCTCAGAAGTCACATGACGACTCATTTCCAGTCCTGGCAGTCCTAAGTGATTTGTCTCCGCGGTGCATTATATACCTCTTGACCTTCCAAGGTCAATTTAAGGAGAGCAAAAATAACCGTCTTTCAGCAGTGGCTCACATTCTCCTGTTGCAGACAAACACAAGCTGCTCGTACGCAGTCTTCCAAGTTTAGGTGTGAAAATGCAACCAGTTCTCAAGGATGAAGCGTTAATTAGGCTTCAATTATTTATTTTGGTCTCAATTGATGCTCAGTGGTATTTTAAAACCCTGAAACGCTGCTGTAGACGGGGGACCGGCGTTTTATGGAACAAAATCTGTGTCAAACCACGTTATGAGATAAAACTTATTTGTGTTATCAGTAGAATAAAAAGTTGAATTTAGTGTGAGCCGGTTTGTGAGAAAACACCTCCTCCGTTAAAACCACAGTGACCTTGGTGTGGTCTTTTTGAAGAGGAATGTAGGAAATGAGAATGGGGAGAGTGGATCCAAATGAGAGGGAGTCCGTGTGAATCATGATTATGAAGGCTTTGAGATTAGACGTTTATAAAAATAAAAAAAAAGCTGGTTCTCTTTTATGAGTTACTGTAAGTGGAACAAGTTAGTCACATTTTCACATGGGAAAAAAATCTAGAAACTCGGATCCACAGTGTGACTCGCTGTGTACCTGTGGACCCGAGTTTCTAGATTTTTCACCACTTCCTCTGACCTACAAATCACAATAAATGCCTTACATTTTGCACCACTGATTTTGTAGCCTAGCGTGTACGTGACTTTCAGACATAAAGACTTATGATAAGATTGATATATGCTCATTAGAACACCAGCCGTAACTGGAAATAACATGTTAACAGCCATTCCTCACTATTATTAGAGTAGCTTTGAATACACTGTATCCGCCAGCTGAACATACACGCATCAAGAACTCCCGTACGATCCCAAAGGTCATTTTCTGCTAGGCTGATTGTGGTCTTATTTGTGTGTAAGCTGGTCTTCTTTTTTTCTTTGTCCTCCTCCTTCTTCTGCTTCCTTTGCCGCTTTCTGCTTATTATCAAACAAAAAGGTTTCCACTGAAAGAAAGAAAAAACAAATGCAACACAAATTTAGATTATTATCTTGAACGATGTAGAATAACAAAAGCGAGATTTTGGTGTTACCGGAAATGACCATTTACTGAAATGAGACTGTTTTGCACAGACTTCTCGCAGCTGCATTGTTCTCCTAAATTACGCTGCCAGGAGAGCAAGTCTGTCTTTGTGCTTTTGGGTTGTTGTTTTTTTTTTTTTGTTTTGTTTCTTTTTTGGGGGGGGGGGGTATCCAAGGACATTTAGCTTGTAATTTACCTTGCACATTGTTCATGTTTACAATACAGGTGTTTTTACTGCGCTACCATGACAATATGGAAGCAGACTTATGTATTAAATTACTTAAATTGATTTTGTTGTTGTTAGCAGTGTGGCGTCCAGTTTTCAAGATGTCATTACCCACAATTTTTTTTATGGATCATCTTCAAACTCCACAATAATTTACTAATCCTGGAAGTTACTAAATTGGACAAGCATCTGACTTGACCATCATTGTTTTAAGTTGACCTTGCAAAATATCACTATCATATATATATCATATGAAAGGGCAAGAGCTATACAACACACTTTTTATTTTCTCAATACAACGCCATATGACTATAGCCCTTGCCCTTTGGGGAAAGTTGGGTTGTCTGAGTGCGTTTGTTACCCAATTGGATCATTCAGAAGAATGCACCAGCCAATGTGTACAGACAGCCTGGTTCAATACTGCAGTCAAATTTAATCTAATATTTGGGTATTTTACTGTAAATTGCGCCCCATAAATATTTACTCCCCCTCAACTCTGGACCAAAATAACCAACTCTTACGCTTCTCAATCTTCACATAGATTCCCTAAATGGGCCATTTCCAGCAGGACCCCACCGATATCACCACAAGCCCAAGCGCTGCCTTCCCATCCAGCCATGTGGAAATTTGTCCTCCTTCCCTCTGCTCTTCCATCCAAGCACCAAGGGCTCGCAGATCGTCATGGACATGTCTCAGAGAACTGTCAAGAGACAGGCCAGCTTCTGCAATGCCATCACCTTCAGCAACAGACCTATCGCTGTGTACGAGCAGGTTCGACTGAAGGTAAACGGTGCACTAATTGAATGCCATTTGTATTCACAGGGATAAATAATATTGGAGCCCCGGTATGCTACACACAGAAATTTACTGGGTTAAAAATTGACCTATCGCACAATGCGTCCAAAGTCCAATAAGTAACAATAATTATTCCAAAACCACAACTAGAGCACAACTGGTTGTCATTTTCATTTCCTGTAACAAAAAATGTTACTTTACAAAAACCATAGATAGCACATCATGTACTTTGTAATATTATTACACACAATCGAGTACTGAGAAGACACAAATATTGAGCGTGATGAAAAGTAGTCCTCTTTTTATCTCTTTCCCCTCTTTCTGTTAGCATGTTTTCATTTTCTTCTCCCCCCACTGTCTGCCTCCCTTTCTTCATCCCGGCTCTTCACTCTCCTGTTTTGATTTTCTCTCTTTCCTCTCTGTGCTCTTGTGTGGGCCAAAGCAGCAGCAGCTTAGAACAAGTTTCCACTTCACCTATCAGGCCATCTATGTCTCGAATGTGAGAGAGTAGGGCAAGCACTGCCATGTGAGGAACACTGTTATCTGGCACACTAAATGCAAAGTAAATAGTGGTTCGAAATAAGACAAAAATCGTTTGCAGGTGATAAACATACCGAGGTAACCAGTCTTGAAAATGATAAGTTGTTTTTTTTAGCCCTGCTAGTGGTTTGGCACTATGACGGGAATGTTGTGCTGTCTGTTTGTTCAGACTGAAATATCTCAACTATTGGATAAATTGGCATGAAACTTGGTACAGACATAGAAGCTCATCCGTCCATCTATTTTCTTAAGCACTCATCCAGCCAAACCAAATTAAATTCCTCAAGATAAGTAAAAATAACCTCAGTAACTCTATGTAAATGATTGATGTAGCCACATTTCAAAGCCTCGATGTTAGCTTTGCTTAGACAGGCTTTGCCATGCAGCAGCCCATATTATTTCGCAGATAGTTTCTTTCAAAATGCTCCAAGAGGCACAAACAGCACAAACATGGTTGAGAGGTCCACTTTAGTGAATTGAATTAGTGCAAGAGAGTTCATGCAGACAGCCATCGGCTACAGCTCCCTCAGTGTCAGCATTGTGGACCATATGCGAGAGATAATGTTAATAAAGTTTATTTGCCTGCAAGGGGAAATTCTTTTGCAATCACATTTCCATACACCAACATAGAGCAAATACAATGTTTTCAATACTTAGGGACACTTTCATTGCACCTTGTTTAGGCCAAACCACCTGGGAAGCCCGTGTGTTGGCCATGGTTAGAAATTTGATGGCTTGGGGAATAGACAAGACATGGATGTTACTTCTTATTGTTCGGAAAAGTGAAGCCAAGGTGGAAGTGCCTCTGGTAGTACAAACTATTCCTGTAGTAAAAAGCCTCCACTGCCTGGGCTTCTGATCATAGTAAACACTTTCCGGATGATTGTATTGGAACAATTACTAGTTTCAGAATAAACAGAAAAAAATCCTGAAGTGATTTTTGTAAATTATGAGTACACTCACTGTCCAATGACTTGCCAGTCACACATTGCTAGCCAATTAGTAGCATGGTGTCACTTGCTTTCTCTGTAATATCTCCCCCGTGCTGCTGAGGCTTCACCGTGGGACTTCATAAAACAATGGGTGATGCCACCGTTGTTATATGCATCTTCCACCTGTCAAACACATTAATAGTCATAGTGACAAACTTAAGCCTTAACAGTTTTAATTGGTATATACTGGCTTGCAATTGGTGCAGTGGTGTAATTATCAGCTGTTAGCATGCTAAAAGATAAGCTGTTGGAAATAAATATCATCAATAAGACATTTTTACCATGATGACATTCTTAAACTTGAAGCAACACTGCACAACAAGTGCATATATGTTTGGAAACACTAGATATTTTTGAACAATATTTTAATGTTAATGCTCTTTTAGTATATGCCTTTAATACCCAGTACATGTTTATGTCATTCTGTTGGCTCCCATAGGCCATTTGTCATAGTGCTAGCATGTTCCCATCTATCAGGCAAAAACATTTTGGATTGAGTCCATTTTCATAGAAAAGTCACATTTCACAATAATCCAGGACTCGCTGCTCTTGGCACTGATAAAACACAGTCATACCACTTTAAAGGTAATTGCAGCTATAATTATGACTGGGGTGGAGGTGAAAAATTACCCAAATGCAAGCTTTGGATGGGATGAATTAATCATTGTGCAGTGCAGGTAGGATCACTGCAACTCAGCAAAAATGAAGCCGGCCCAAATTTGGCTTTATTCTTTTTAGCTCATATTGTAGTTTATCTTAATTTAATTATCTTCACTGATTTAAAATATGTTCTCTCCAGATCACTAAAAAGCAGTGCTGCTGGAGTGGTGCTCTACGTCTTGGTTTTACATCCAAGGACCCATCAAGGATCAATCCAGACACCCTGCCCAAGTATGCCTGCCCTGACCTGGTCTCCCAAAGTGGCTTCTGGGCGAAAGCACTTCCGGAGGAGCTCTCCAATGAGGGAAATATCATCTCGTTTTGGGTGGATAAGAAGGGCCGGGTGTTCTATCGAATCAATGACTCCAGCCCCATACTGTTCTTCAGTGGGGTACATGTCTTAGAACCCCTCTGGGCTCTCATAGACGTCTATGGCCTCACTAGGGGGGTCCAGCTGCTAGGTGAGTCATGATTTCAGAGGCAGGTCTATATTTTATTATTGCCAATATTTTTTTTATTCCCAAAAACCTTTAAAACTACTCGCATTCCTGCCAGGTTTAAGTTTGATTGGAGCTGTGTTTACAGCTGTTGTAATGATATTGCATTAGCTCATGAGACCCTTTAAAGAGGCTAAGCTGAAATGGTAAACATTATACTGTTAAACATCAGCTACAAGTTATCTCGCAGCACCTCTCTGCCTGGGTAGAGCCTTTCAGAGTTGATAGCATTGCTGCAGACTCTTTGTGTTCTTGCTGTTATGCTTTGCCACTGGAAAAACACTCTGCATCTGCTGCTTTTTCATCAAGTGATTAAAAGGTGATGTTACATACAGCTGCACTGCTTTTCCCACACCGGCCAAATGGCTCAGTGGAAAAAGATGGTGGGAGATTAGGCAGATTGTATAGTTAGCATGGTTGTTAGTATCAAAGAAATTTCCCTAAAGGGAGAATTTCAAAATGTCTGAAATCTTTTTTTTACAATTCTGCCGTGCTGTTTAAAGGGTCATTACATCAAAGAAATGTGAAGCAAACGGGTCCGTCCCAATTATTAACAGCAGTGTTTCATCAATCTGAACCATCTCAAGCGTGTTTGGATTGTTGATTGCGTTGCATTTATGAAACACATCATAAGCAAGCCAGCTTTTAAAAACAATGCAAAAGTATGCAAACGGACAAATAGGAATCCTTGTGGTTGCCTCAGTACTTATTTATAACCATTTCCAAGAACCGTGCTGCCTCTCCCTCTAAGCAAAAGAGGCTGTCAGCACCAGTAATAAAAATAGAAGAGGCTCCCATATTGTGTAGATAGTGCCATTTAACCTTATTTCTTGTGGTGTGGTTGACAGTGAGAAGCGTGCTATCTTGTGATGGGCTGTTTGGTATCCAGCACCAGAGTGTAGCTATCTGGGGTTCATTGGCCTCATGGTGCTGACCAGCACATTGCTCTTGTCAAAGAATAAGAGCAGTGTGTTGGTCATCCCAACAGGATAGACGAGAGGAGGGATGATGTCAGGTAATGAGATGTTTGGGGTGTTTTTCCAAGACAATCAAACCAGTGGAATGTCTCACTCTGTGGATCTAAGTCTGAATTTGACTTCGTTTGACATGGAGTCACCTTGCCTTCACCTCAAACTTGCATTCATATGTTTAAATGAAAGTCCCATTGGTATAATAAGATAATTTTTCTGTTTAACAATTAAGTCTGGGGTTTTCTGGAATGTGAGATCATACTTTACAAAGTCTATGCCTTTGTATAATGTGAATGAGGCCAACAGCCATAAATCCCACAGTTTCTACTCTAGTTTTCCCATATCGATCACTTTTATCCCCACATTGATGGCTTAAACCGAAAAGCCTCAGCCCTCAGTCAGCTAAAGGATCACATGGTTATCAGCTTTCCTCTATAGCCCGAGAACGTCACTGCTCAAGAGCATGGTATATCTCAAAAGGCCAGTATTGTCTCAGGGGTTGGCTGCACTTCAGCAAACACTTAGCCTGAAATATGGGCAGACACATCAAAGTCTGGTGTTGCAAACTGGCACACATTTTCCTTTAACAGAAGGCTGCTTTTTGATTCCTAATGATGCTTACACTAGAGTCTGAAATTAATGCTACACCAGCTGATAAGCTGAGCCAAATTTCACCTGTTGTGGGCTTACACAATCTGCCCAAGTGGAAATTATAGATCGCCTGCAGTTTTTTTTGTTTTGTTTTTTTTTTAGCAGAAGACAAAATGAACGAGGAGCTGTGAATAGGCTCCACGGAGTGTGGCGAATGGCTTGGTTGGGTGACCTTGACTTGGCTTTTGAGATAAATGTCCAGGACAGTAAAAAAAATAAAAAAAAAATAGGCAGAATAAATTGTGATTAACTTGTTTACTTAGAATTATAATATGCATCACTGAGTCAGTTAGACAATGTGCTTCAGGAGTGTTAAAGGGCTTCACCACCAAGTTTACATAGGACTACTGTCGTACAGAGGGAGCACGCCACTCCAAGTTAGCGCTGTTGCGAAATAGTTTAACCTCAGCCAAACATCTCAGTCCAAGACATTTCAGTCACAGGGTTTACTGCAGGTGCCTGATGTGGCCTCAAGATGCTAATCTCCGGCACTGATGAAGGCTGTTATGTTCACTTCTTTCCGAACACGAGATTTAATTTACATTATAAGTGCAGAGTCTCCATATCCAACCAATTCCTGATTCAAGTGACATCTTTGGAAGCAATTTATCTGATTTCATGCACCTCCCTCAGAGCCGCAGATGATTTCATCAAGCTTTTCTCCCAAATGCATTTCCTAAGCACTGTAAACACTCTTTTATTCTTAAAATCCGAAGGCTGCATTAGAGACTGGAGCTTGATTCGTTTGGAAAAATGTCAGCTTTTGGTATTTAGATGGCACTTATTTATATTAATAGATATATAAGATCCAGCATATCAGAAGTATGTTTTAGTCCATTTTTAAACATGTCATCTTTGTTTCACTTTCAGCATGAGAAAATATAGGGTATGATAACAGATTTCACTTCTTGCAACATTTAATGACTCTTCCTGTAAGCCGAACCAGTCTTGTCTTATTACCTCATTCCTCAGCTGACATGGCAGACACTGCCCTCCATTCACTTTGAAACACACGTAGTGAGCTTGCTGTGATCTGATCTCATCCTTTATGTAAAGAGAATCCATGTCTTTAATATTTAATGGATTAATCATAATAATGTTCTTGCACACATGAGCTGCCACTTCTGCAATGTGCCACCTGAGTTTTACTACCCTGTTAAAAGGTGGTGGTTTGATTATCTTTTCCTTCACAAATACTTTCTGTGATCCCTCCCAGGGTGAATATTTCCTCAAAATCTGAATTTTTTCTGAACGCATGATAAGGTTTTATAATTATCTGAGCCATTTTTCAAAAGATGTGTTTTCATTCAGTGGCTCCGACCTCCCCTGAGGAGATGCTGTCAAAACTTTGTTGTTTTCTTTAGCCAGTGGCTTATCCGCATCAAACGCATGCTCTGCATCGTTCTCATACCATTGTGTCCATTTGATCTTTTACATCCAAACATGCTGTATTAAGGGATTCATCCAAGCTGCTATCCATCATCACCTGTTCACTTGCACTGCCTCTTAATGCGGTGTAGTGCCAAGCAGTTTAACTGCTCTCAGGTCTTATTCTGATGTTCAAGGATCTTTTCCAGTGCAGTGCTGTTTCCACTCTTATCATGGGAGTGCAGTTCAGTAGCTAGCCACCCATGCAAGAAGCCAAAGGTGATCCTGAGATCAGTGAGACTGCTTGAAAGCTGATATGGTGTTACGTAAGAGAGGAACCTAAATTAATCTGCTGAAATCAAACTGAGCCTCAGGGGTTGTCCAGACCAACAATGCTGCTCATGCAATTTAAGAAAGATCTGTTACATCACCACACTTGTCCTACTCACACAGCTATCAATAAAGAGTAAAGTGAATTGCTTGGGCTTTGTACAGAACAGACTGTGCTGTAGAGGATGTGCGGCACTACCACTTTAGCCCTTAGTAGGATTGACAAAAGATTTCCTCAAGTGTATAATATGTCCCAAGCAGGATAACTTGTTTAAAGCTCCCGTTTTCTCAGCTATGTTTTCATAAAAAGGTCTCTGTTTACTATGTTTCCTCTAGCAGTATTACCAAAAGTCTTGCTTTACATAAACCTTTTTAATACAAAAAAAATTAATGCAAAATCAAAATGTTAATTTTCTTTTCTTACTCGCTAACTTATAGGCAACTTGTCAAGGTACAGAAACCAGGTCATAAATATCTGCAAAGAAACACACGGGGAAATGGTGTACCGTTTTGTGGTAAAAAAAAATGTAATGGGGAATCAGAATGCTCCCTTTACACCTATATAGCTGCAGGATCTGTTTGTTTATGGGACGGATCCCGAGAGACCTCACAGCATCCTCGGTTTTGCACAGGTATGATGGATTTTTTCCAAGTTAGATAAGCCGACAGAGTCAAAGGCATCTTTTGATAGATGCAAGATGCTTTACTGGGGGTTTGTTTACTAGAGGTAGATGAGTCACTTAATCACTGACAGAATGGTAGTGATCCGTGAGGCCGGCATCAGCTAACATCATCTGCAACCTGTCCTCTAGTCATTAGAGAAGAATCCAAAATGACTGCCAGACTGTCAAGAGGCTGCGTACCTCTCAGGTGATTAAGAGGGAACTGTTGGCATCAATCATTTCCATACACAGCATTGCGACGCATTAGACTGTAGAGCTTCATGGTGGAGAAAACTCCTGCTATTTGCTTTTCATGCTTACTAGCATCTTCAGGAACATCCCTAACATTTACACCTGATGAAACACAGGAAAGGTTCCTTTTTTAAATGCGTGCTGCATAGAATATCCGTGTTAGTTGCAAGTATCCATGCATAGCTTTGTCAGCTTTACTTAACAGTGGAGAGGATGTTTTATACAACTGTTTACAATAAGGATAAATCCTTTTTGTTTTGTTCATTTCTTCTGGTTTCACCTGGTAGATCGTTATAGTGTTTATTATACAGAGATCTGAATATCTAAACGCTTGAACTATTTTATTGTGGGCTGGGAATCGCTGATCACTTAAAATTAGCACAAGTCACTGTCCTACTCCATAATTAAAAGACACCCAGTTTGCACTCTCTTTTCCCCTGCCAGTCAAGATTAGTTTGGAGTGCAAGTCTGACAACAACTGAAATCTTCATTTACCATACGGCTGCTGCTACTGTTTGAGTCAAAATGATGGTTATCTATTATAATTTGTCTTTCAGTTATTTTAATTCCTAATTTCTTTCAGTCTATAAAATGCGAAATTAGACATCATTATCCTTTAAATCAGTGTCAACAAACCGGCTATTTCCCAAAAGAGCTCATTTTAATAAACATAAAGAACACAAAAAAGTTCGTATTGGCAGTATGTTAAACTATTTTTAAGCTAGTTATTTTATAATAAAAAGACTTGGAGCTGACAAGCACCCACCCCCCTGTAATCATATAATTTATCCCTACTCAAGAAATATTGAAGATTAACACTAACGGGCCTCAAGTCCAAAGCAATAAACTCCACAGCTCTCATCATCATATTTTTCCATTTTAATGATGGAAGAGGTTTCACATCCAGCTTGTCTGGGTGCAGCTGCTGCTGCTGGCAGATGCTGGAGCTGGTGAAGCTGTGGCTGAATTGGACCACACATACTGAAATATGTCAAGTCAAATATGGACTCAAGCGCTAAACATAAAAGTGGTCAGAACAGTCTAACTTGGACGAGTTAGGTTACAGGTTTTAAATGATATATGACTGCTAAATTCTCAGTCTCACACATCTAAAGACCCGAGGGTGACCCTGGGACTCGGGACCCTCCATGGTCCATGGAAAAATGTGTGAAATTGGTTGTTGAACCACTAATCACGCAGGCCTCGAGACCAATTAGCAATTACCCAGCACACTGGTCACTAAGGAATAATGTGTATTCTCCAACTGGTTAACAATTAGTTGCTAGAGGTTTCTGACAGTTATTAGGTGAAAGTGGTTGCAAAAAGGTGTTGCAATTGTTTTTGGTTCTTAGCAGATTACCACAGTTGCGCTTACTTTGCATGGAAGATGCCGTATTATCTGCAGCTCAAAGAGACGTCACCTTAGTGTCATGGTGGTGAACCCTACACTTTTCAAAAGGAGCAACTTTTACTTTAGTTGGCAAGTGTTTTGCAGACAAGTCAGCGGCTTTCATGCAAATTGCAAGCGACCAGTTTGCTGGTGACCAAAGCGATCGCCAGGATGTCTTAGTGCAGCGTCGTCTTTGCCATTAAATTTAACTAGTGACAGCCAGCAAGCTGGAACAACAACACCTCAATCAATCATTTTCCTCTAGCAACTGGTTGTTGCAAGGGGGTCACAGACTAGTCTCTACGTCTGAGTAATTGAGGCCTAAGCCTAAAGTTTACACCAGCGATTTCAGTGTGTCAGATAGATTGGAGCAGACACTAAACATAGTAGTCTGTGTTTTGTTTTTGTTTTTTTGTTTTTTTGGCAGTGCTATGAAAACATGGGGGTGTTCTCAAAACATCTCCATGTTTATCTACGGATCAGCCCGGGAATGCTAGCAAGGTAGCTCTCTTCTTCTTATTAAAACGGTTGACAGATTAGGGAGAATTTGAATATATGAAACAATATCAACAAAATATTTGAGCAGGTGACTGTGAGGCTGCAACCCTGATTCTTTAAATGATCACTTTATCAAATTTGCCCTAAGGGCTACAGATATAGAACGAATAAAGTCTTAGTCTCGTTTCAGATTTGTCACTGAACAGATTTGCAGTATTTCATCATGTGTCCATAGCAATTCTGTACTCTTATTATTGTGTTACTTTCATGTTACTCAAATAAAAACGAAACAAACTGCAGTTGCCTTTGACTCATACCTGTTTTATCGAGAGAGATAAACTGTAAGCGATGAAAAGCTCAGTGCTGCACAAACATGTTTGACGAAACCTGATTGTGCTGTACTTTCCTTTCTTTGTGTCTATTTTTGTCTGTGCTCGCTCCGTGTGCCACATGCTTATGTTCACTTGCTACAGATCTCACCTATTGTTTCTCTTGTCAACACAGATTATGTGGCCTTTCAAAAGGTTTGATTTGTGGATTAATATGTTTTAAATATAGAGGCAGATCTGATAAGTGCAGTCGGAAACAAGTGCACGCAGGATTGGGTCAGTGGGGCTGATTCAAAAAAAAAGATTTAGTATAATAAAAAGATGCACAAAGTGGTTGCTGTAATAGTATACAAGTAAAACTTTAATTCAGTTTTTATACTGTATCCAGTCATGATGTGATTCTACCTTTCATAAGGGAGCAGAACTAAACTCTTTGTTAATTTTGATTGATGAAGACACGCAATAGGCCTGAGGGTTCTTATTACCCTGAAGTACTGCAAATGGATGTTGTACTAATACATTAGGTTTCTGGTCTGCTGCTTACAGCCAAATTCTCCAAAAACAATAAACTTGAAATTCAGCATGGTAATAACAATATGCAAAGTCATCTGTCAAAAGTCAGTTTGCAGCCAAAGGCAAAAGGCAGACTATGAGAGAGGAAAGCAAAAAGAAATGCTAAATGTCTCCATATTATAAACATTCGGTAAGTTCCTAGAGGTGAATTCTTTTGGCAGAATTAGACTGAAATCATAAATCATACTTCAGCTTGTCGCGCTTTTCTTTCTGTTTTCTTCAGCAGTTGCTGTCTGTGTGATGAAAACCTGAACAAATCACATGAAAAGTGATCCTTTTTTTCAAGGGACTGGACATTTAAACCTGATTACAGTCACATTATGATTTCGCAAGACTGTGGATGCTGCCCCAAGTTTTCCTGTTAAGGAAATTACTGAAGCTTGAAACTTACGTTCCGGTCAAGAGGACATTTAGGCCCATGTTAATACCTTGTTCGGTAAAAACATGTAAGGATTGTGCACAATCTGAGGTAACCTTGCCCATTCCTAACTAGGTACATTGTTTTTGCTTCTAGGTCATAACCAGTTTGATACTGAGGCTGCTAGCTTTCAGGCAAGCGATAAATCTGTCCATCAACAAACCATCCTTTAAGTTAAAAAAAAAAAATTAAATAAATCGAAATTTGTGCCTCAATTTAAGGTCATAAAAACTGCAGAAATTGATATATTTTTCTGCAATGCAGTATTTGAAATGCAAATGATTAAACTGCTAAACATAACGGTTTCAAAGTAATTAAGGGTAGTGGTTTCATCTTAATTAGCATCTATAGCTGTGCTATAACTTGATGGTACAGATTTTTGTGCTTGAGTCATCTTTAAATTTTATAGCTGCCAAACAATGCCCGTTTGCATGCATGTTTGCAGCCAACCCTGCAAAAGTGTTATCATATCATAGTTTAAAAAGAATTTTAAAGATACAATGTGGAGGTACAACTTCAGTTTGGAGAAAACAAGACTCGTGGATACAGTCGTGTCAAAAGGAAAGTTCTCACAAACTAAGTACAACCTTTACTCCTTCCATCTAAATTAAGAGGTCAGTAGCAGCCAGTTCATATTTACTTGATCCACTGATCATCAGCAAGTGTGACAAACTCTGTAAAAGTAGAGGTTTTGACAGTTTGCTGGTCTGGAGCATTCAAGTGCATGTTCACTCCTCAGAAGACAGTTGCAGTGTGTTTAATGACCCAGCAAATTCACCAGAGATCAGAGCGTGCAAAGCTTCATCTCAGACTGTGCAGGCCTCAGTTAGCATGCTAAATATTAAGTTTCATGCAAGTACAATTAGAAAAATAATATATGAATAAGTATGGCTTAGACAGGAGAAAGCATTTTCTCTCTAAAGAAAACATAGCAACATGACCTCATCTACATGCTGCAGTTAGATGAAATGCTGTAGTGGGGCCTTAAGAGCAAGCTCCAATAAACCAAATCAACATTGCAAAGAAGAGTCGATTAGAATTCGTCTAAAATTATGTGACAGAATGATAGTACTTAAGAAAACTGTTACTTCAGTTTATTGCTGCTAAATGTTCTGTGGCTTATTGAGTGATGGGGTGTATGTACTTGTCATGTGAAAAGTTTCTCTGTGTGTTCTGGATGCTATGTAAATAAAGTCTATTGTACACTGGCTACAATCAGTACAAGGAAACACCTGATAACTAACTAGCAAACAGAAAGCAATTTGCAAATTCAAAGGTAGAATTGTCTTACTGTTCGATTATTTTAGCATGCTGACTGAAAAAGAAATCTAAAGCTACCACAGAAAGTGCTTGAACAGTTGCTGGTATTTGGTATAATTATAGTGAAGTGATTGGGTGCGTGCCGAGGGGGCTTGAAGAGCCTTTCATCTTGTATAGCTGCATCCAGGAGTCAAAACAGAGACACAAGCTGGTTTCACCGTCCCCAAGACACACAGTGCAAGAGTGTTACGCAACATTGTGGCCCATTAGCACTTCCCATTTCTCATGACAGTTTTTTGTTGCTTATATTTCCACCTTATTAAAGCCACTGTTAAGTGATTGCTTGAATGTGTCCAGTCATCTCCAAATAATTATTTTGTTAATGCTGCACATGCACCCAGGAACGACATGTTCAGGTTTTTGTTTACATGTATTTTAATCACACATCCTCTCCTGCAGGTAGGTGAGGTGTGAGTGGAGGGCAGAAGTGTACAGCTCCCTATAGCACTGAATTCTCTAAGTCACTTTTGAGTGTTTTTACTTGGATTATAACTAAGTAAATTAAATCTGCCAGACAGTCAGCTACAATTAAATAAGGGGCTTGATATAAACTAAAGGGCTGTCCTTTGACCTAACATCTGCCAGAGTGTACACACTGGGATTACAGTCCACTTATTTATGAGAGCTCTGTTTCTGGTGATCTCAGGGCTTGGAATTCATTTGATTTGTTGAACCAAAATAAATGCCGCTGGCCAGGCTATTATGCTTCAGCTGGGATTTAATCGTTGCAGATGGAATCGAACAGATTTTCAGGAAATCAAAATAGAAATCGTAATGGAGCCTGTCAGGTTTGGATCCAGGAAGCTGGACTGTACCGGGGGAAGCCTTTGGAGAGGAGGCTAATCACTTTCAGATGACCCAGTGTAGATGTGAATTTGTGCTCTCTTTCCTGTGTGTCGGTGTGCACACAGATGTTCTCTCGATATTACTTTCACCAAAACAATGAGATGAATCAATAATTGGAGAAATGTGTTTCAGATTGAGACACCCCATCAAGCAGTGGATGGTTGTCCAATGTGGAATTACCTAAGATGAGTAAGGCTGTGTAGAAGCACTGCATTACAGGCAGTTTCAGAAGACTGACTTAGAGGAAACTGTGCCCTTGAAGGGCTCAGCAGCATCTTCATCTGCTGCCATTTCTCCCTTCAACGTGTGCCCCTTACTTTCCACTATCACAGTCATAAAATCTAAAAACCAATTGCTTAACTTGGTCTCTCGACATATTTGGCTCTTGTTGCACATGGCTCCTAGATAGTCAGCCTCTTGGGGTCCCACCATGTATCGCTGTCATAGCTCTCTTTTAGGCACTCTTGCTTCACATACACTTTCCTTCAGAGCTCAGTCGTTTTTTTTCCCTTTCTTTGATAAGCGGAAGCCCATCCCTTTCCTTTTTGGGACAGGCGCATAACCCTCGCCAAACATCTCTCTTATGACGGATGACTTCACTCAGTCATTGCAGACAGAGCCCTGGATAGCTCTGCAATGCATGCGTACTTATGGCAAATCCCCATTCGCACACACATATATGCACATGCACACAGTCGGTGCAGCTGACCTTGTATAGAGGTTGCAGCTTCATAAAAAGACTAAAATGCCTCTTAATCTTGTTCTACCAGCGAAAGAAAGAGGCAGGAATCTCCCTCATCTATGTAGTGCCACACCACCGACTGACTGTGTGTGTGTTTGTCTGTCTGTAGTTTGTTTATTTGTTTGTTTGTTGTTAAACTGGCTTGTGTTTACAGTAAAACAGGATTTCGGTTTCAGTTATAGCCCCCATCCTTGCACATGAAATATACTCTTCAGAAACAGGTTTTTCCAGGCGGAGTGAAGACGTTATGCCTGTGATTGTCGGGACTTGTTTGAATGTGTAATGAGAGGGATGTTTATCTCACTGTGGACTCCTTTTTTTCTAAAGGTGTATATTTTGGCGTGGATGTGTTATTGCTTTCTTGATGCCAAGAAATGGCCCCATAATGTGTAGCAGGAGTTGAGCTACTCTGATTACTGATGTTTTCTCACAACTGCAATCATGATATAAAGTGCCAGGGCCAAAGTGGTCAGCCGCTGACCGTGCAGTATCAGTCTGGTATGTGTTCCTCTTTTCAAATAGTTTTCTTTTTGTTCTCCTGGGACCAAGAAGCTGGAGCTGTTAAAAGGCCTCTTAATGCTACTGGGGCAATTGCAGCCATGCACTTAATCATTTCAGTATTGTTTTTTGTCCCATACCAAGAAGGAAAAAAAAAACAGGACTTAACTATTCAAAAGCTTTAAGCAACGATATGAACTTCGAAGAAGAATATAATTACCATTATGTTCAGGACATGCTATTAAAGAAACCACTGGAGCACTGCCAGCTGTTACAACTCAAAAAATAGTTACTCTAAGCTGCAATGAATTTTCTGTTGGTGCCATGCTTAATTTTCTTGCATAATTCAGAAGACTGTGTGTGTGTATGTGTGCAACATTTTAATGAGAGTGCAGATTGTAAGGAAGAGTTAGTTCTACATCAACCAAAGGGTTTATAGCTACAAAAAGGTGTGTGTGTGTGTGTGTGTGTGTAGGTGTGTGTAGGTGTGTGTAGGTGTGTGTAGGTGTGTGTGTGTGTGTGTGTGTGTGTGTGTGTGAACTCATTGGTTTATGAATTTGCTTTGTTAGAACTGTTTTTATTTGTATCTATTGCTTTTAGCTAACACTTTTAGCATATATGGTTCCCCTTGCTAGTGCAGAGTTGAACCCCTTTTGTCTAAAT
>VUQR01010301.1:0-14843 GCA_015108515.1 Hemichromis elongatus | reverse complement strand
TGCTGGAAACATTTTTACAGAGATTTTGGTCTAATGTTGACATGTTAGCATCACACAGTTGCTGCACATCCATGACAGGAATCTCCGCATCCCAAAGGCACTTTTTTTGATGGTCCAGGGACTATAGAGGCCATTTGAGTTGAGTGAACTCATTTTCATGTTCAAGAAATCAGTTTGAGATGATTTAAGCTTTGTGATGGTTTATCCTGCTGGAAGCAGACTTCAAAAGATGGGTACACTCAGGCCATTAAGGGATGGACATGGTCAGCAGTAATACTCGGTCAGGCTGTGGCATTTAAACGATGCTCATTTGGGACTTAGGGAGGCAAAGCATGCCAAGAATCACCCACACATACAAGGAAGTCTATGCCAAATTCTTACCTTACCAATTGTTAGAGCAGAACTTGAGATGCATCAGACCAGGCGATGTTTTCGCAATCTTCCAGCAGCTTCAAGTGTTGTGGCCATTCTCCTCTAACTTCTGGCATCAACAAGGCATTTTCTCCATCAGGGCTCAGGGTTTACAGAGACTTTTTGGAACAGTTTGATACTTGGTTTGAATTTCAGATATGTGTCTACGTTTCCTTCGGTGTGATCGGCGGAACGGGCATACCCAGTGAGGTGGCCAGTGAGTGTATTTCAGCCATTAATCCATTATTTGTTTCCAAGGATTTCAGCACATCAGTCGTTGCTTTTACTCTGAAACATGTGGTGTCCCTTGCCTCCTGTATGTGGATATAATGCTTGTAATCAAATCTCTGTTTTAATTTTGCTCACACTCAGTCTTAGTACTCCCTGTGGTAGTTTTAACCATTTTGTTAGACACATGAAACACATTTAATCAGACACAGAAGATAAATATGGTGTATTTAGGCATTTCAGGCTTCATCATTTCTCTGTGATACCCAAAGATTTTCATTTTTTTGTCAAAAGTTTGAAGAGTAAAATTCTTTCCCAGACTCTTTTCAGGCTAAACCCAGGAAGAGATCATACATATTTATTTGCCTCACATCTTTGTCTCTCTTTGTTTGGTCTTTTATCTTTTGTATATCTTTTTTTTTTTTCACAATCCCTTGAAATTTCTTTAAATGTTGCTAACTATTCCACTCACAGCGTGACTTGAGAGCTGAGCCAATCTCAGAAACCAAAACTGTGAACTGTAGGAAGCTTTAATAGCAAGAAAAGAAATTATCTCTTGTAAGCTGGCTAACTTTGCCTTGAAGATGATAAGGCGGCTAATAATAAGACTCTCATGCCTGGTCGTGCACGCTCTTGACTGAGGTAGTAATGAATCTCGAGTGGTTTATCAGAGGCTGGCCGGAGATGCGCCATCTTTGTTTGATAAAGAAGAGATGTTGAGGTCTGCCCTTTCATTCAAGTGTCCACCCTATTTTTTGTCAGGTCGTCCCCTGCTGCGCTCTCCTTCTTCATCCACTTCTCAAAGGGAAAGCCCAAAGCAGATCGAGGCTGGGAGCCGGCATGTCACTCATCTCTCAGCCTGCCCCCTGCTTGCTCTCCTAACATGTCCAATCAGACTAATTTTAGCTTGTTTTAGATGGCCGTGTTAAATATGGCTCTGTCCCCAAGCGTGCCGTGATGCAGATGATCTGTTTGCAGTGACTCGGTGCATGGAAAGTACACTCACGTTGTGTTTTCTTCTTTTTTTTTATGATCCTCCTGTGTGGTTTCTATTTTACAGTGAGCAGATTTAACACAGGAAGGCCTATTTGTGAGGTGGGGTGGAGAGCATAGAGAGACATGTAATGCAGTTTTAGGAGTCACTTTACCTTTCAACGATTGGAAAAAGCTGATTTTAGCACCCAGACACATAGCTGAAAAAGTCACCTATAGATAGAGTTATATTGGGTTGCTGGTGCTGCGGCAGTTTGTTTTGTAAACACTTGTGGTAGCTATTTGTATGTATACATATGGTTTTACTCTCTAACAAAGGCTATATATAAACTGGATTCAGTAAATTTTTGGAAATATAATCTTCGCATTTAAAGGCTTGTAGTGGTAACTCTCACATATCAGGACAAAGTTTAAAAAAGGCATCTTTCTTTAGCAGCTATTAAAATGATTTAAATCTAGCCTTAGGTGTAAAATGACACACAACAGTTTCTACTGTTCCATTATTTATTTAACAAAAACTAAGCAAAAACATAGAAGCAGCGTGTAAAATATTAAATACACCCCGCGATTCAGTAGCTTGTAGAACTTTTAGCAATAACAGCTTGAAGTAATTGTTTTCTGAATCACATTATCAGTCTCTCACATCATTGTGGAGGAATTTTGGCCCAGTCCTCTTTATGTTGCTTCAGTTCATTGAGATTTGCAGGTATTTGTTTATACACAGTTCTCTTAAGGTCCCACTACAGTTTCATTCAGGTTGAAGTCATGACTTTGACTTGAAAATCACTTTTCTTTTTTAACCAGTCTGTTGCAGATTTGCTGCTGTCCTTAGGATCATTGTCCTGTTGCATGATCTAATTTCTGCCAAGCTTTAGCTGTTGGACAGGGTTAGGGTTAGCCCTAGGCTCTAAGACGTAGCTCTTACATTTGTCACACTATACAATTTGACCTTTAGCAGAACTAGCTGGAATGACCAGTTCTAGGACGACTGGTGGGCAGCAGTAACTGACTTTCTAGGAAAATTTTTCCTCCTTTGCATTGCGTTAACAAATACCTGAATATACTAGAGCAGCAAACTGCCAAAACTTCTGCTTTTATAGAGGTGCTCACACATGCTGATGATCAGTTAATTAAGTGCATTTAATTAGCAGCACCTGTCTCCTACTTACCCTCCTAATTCCTACTTAAAACAGTAAACATGTTGGTAGTTTTTCACACGCTGAGTCTGCATATTGGCTCGGTTTCTGTTAAATAAATAATGACACAGTAAAAATCTGATGTCATGTGGATTTGTGGATGTGCATTTACCAAATTTTAAGATCCGCAAAAGACCAGTGTATTTTCATCATCCTGTTCATACATAAAACCTCAGAATTGAAAGAGGGTGTACTTTCTTTTTACCATCACTGTAAATGTGAAAAGAAACAAGCAAAAGAAACCACAGGACCCTGAGCTGGAGACAGCGAGACTGGGCCTCAAACACAGGACCTCTTTTTCCTTCAGTGTTACATAAAGCTGTTATGTTCTACTGTGATAGAGCCACTGGGCCTGCAGCTATAGCTTTCCCCCACTTAAAGTGCTGATATGTTTCGGAACATATAAACATTGAAAACTATGTTCATACTTTTGAAGCTTTAGTACAGAGAGAGCTTTATGTTATATGTTATAAAACAGAGAAGCCGGAAGCCACCATTTGTTTAGAGTGGCAAGTGTGATGAATAAACAGCGTAGAGACTGGGGATATAAAACAAAATAGTGTAATACAAGGAAATATGCAGAATACTAAGTGGCTACATTAATTTCATTTAGTTCTCTTGACTCTGTTTTCTACTTGCAAAGACTGTAAATTTATTCATTTTTTTCAGCCGTATAAGACACAGTGCTGCAAGTTAGGACGCTATCTAAATACAAATTATTAGAGAACAAATAAAGGCAGTGTGCATGAATTTAGATTTAAATGTGCTCTGCAAAAAAAAAAAACACTAACAAGTGATTACATAACATCAGTGTGTGTGTGTGTGTTCTTTTTTTTTTTTCCACAGACAGCGAGATGGTCCCACTGGATTGCCTGCGTCCTCGTTCTCTTGCTTCCGCCCACCGGACCGCTATTCAGCGAAGCAGTGGTGACCCTCGCCTCTCCGTCAGCCTGTGTGACCTGAGCCTACAGCAGCAAGAGATGCATCTGGAGGAAGATGATGAGGATGAGGAGCAGCTACAGCCCCTGAGCTCCTCCTCCTGCCATGTGCCCCAAAACTCACAGAACTCACAGCAGTGCTCCCTTTTGCCCAGCCATTTGGACAATGATCTGCACTTTCACTCGGTGCACGGCATCCACGTAACCATGCTGGATAAGCACACGGTGGCTCGTCTTGATCACCGCGGTGATGAAAGGACACTAGTGTTCACCAGCCGACCACTGCGCTGCTCAGAGACTGTGTTTGTGAAGGTAAAGGCAGGTGTCACGCGGCCTGGGTCGCTTTCTTATGGCGTGACATCCTGCGACCCCACCACCCTGAGGCCCATTGATCTGCCCTCTAACCCAGAGTCCCTGGTTGACCGCAAGGAATTCTGGGCTGTGCGTCGCGTGGCGATGCCACTCCACAGTGGCGATATCTTGGGCTTTGTGGTGAACGCAGAGGGGGAGGTTATGATGAGCCATAATGGCGTCAGTGCAGGGATGCAGCTGTGCGTCGATAACTCCAGGCCTCTCTGGATGTTCTTCGGTCTGCACGGCACCGTCACACAACTCAGGATATTAGGTAGATTCAGTTGATCTTTTCATGTTTTTGTCTTTCTACTTTGTGTTTGTGTGAGTGTGTGTGTGAGATACCGAAAAATAGATTTTTTTTATGTTCTTAAATCAAATTTGGATAAGAACAAATTCAGGAAAAACCTAAGCTATCACAAGAATGGACTCCATCACTGTTATTACTCCGTCAGAAAACCTAAGACCTGCTTGCATCGAAGCCATGTTTACCTGTCGTGTCACAGCCCTTTTAGAAAATGAATTTTTTTGTAATTAGATTTCAGTCTTTTATTAGATTTCAGTTTTTCAAGATTTTTGTTCCTTTTTCTTCCTCCTGAATAATTAAATCTTAGTTCTAGGAAATCAGATGTGCTCACAGATCTTTACAGGGTGTCAGTTGTAACTTTCCATTCTTATGGAGTGTGTGATCGTTGACTGACCTTTGCAAGCTAAATTCCCACTCATTCAAGTCATGAAACAGTTTCTCCCTCCTCTGTTGTCTGGGGCTGCTCTCTGCCGTTTTATCAACTCTTATATCGCTTTTGGAATTTCCCATCCAACCCCCACGATTTGCCCGTGAATGTTAACTTTGTACCGTCAGATGAGCAGAACTTGTATCAGCTGAGTTTGATTCCAGCAGATTTGACACAGTGGTAACGTGGTTTTACCTGAAGGTACTCTGAACTAAAAGTGTGGCTGCGCGTGCACAGTTCAGGAGTAAGAATTAACAAAGTAGGAGCACTTCCAAAATAATTTCTGGGTTGAAGTTAAGGATTAAATGGTATGGGTTCTATGTAAATGCTGAATGAAAACACAGACGTGTTAAATAGATTTTTTCGAGGAGCTTTGAGGAAATTGATTTGCCTTCAGGCTCTGTCCAAGAGCTTTAGATCACTTCATTGTTCAACTCTTCAGAGCAGGTAATCAGTCTACTCTGTACATATGAATGAATTTGTTTGGGAGAATTCCAAAAAGAGTTTACTATAGGGGATAAATTGAGGGCCCTCGTCATTTGACATTCAGCACGTGCCCTCATTTAGTGCATTTAATATGATTACCTCAGTGTTAAGTCTTCTGCACTTTAAGTATGTTTGATTTTGAATTTTTATAGGCTGGAGCTTGGACATAGTTTATTTGCATGTATCAGTAAAATATCACAGAGGGCAGGAATCATAAGTGAGTGCTTGTCATCTGTTTATATTCATCACAGATTAAGTCTTGATAAATTCTTGGAGGTACTTTTTACCGAGCATAACAGGATAGACATCTTTTCATAGAAAAAATCTAACATTTGAGATGAAAAAGAGGGTCAAAATACTTTTGTTGGTTAGTTTTTTTCTATAATAATTCATCTGTGGATTCGCTGCTCTCTCTGCTTTCATGTAGTCAGTCAGACCAGGAACTGAAGAAGTTATTTCTGTCTTGCGTGGGCTCCCAGCAGTCAGCATTATGTATCAGGAGGGTGCCTGTGATCGCTCCTCATGATGCCCTCCATATGCATTATTAAAATGTAATTGCATGGAGAATTGCGATGCCGGGTTTTCCACCCACAGCCAGTTCCTGTCACACTGGTCCTCCAGTCGTCTCTGTACTTCCTCTTTTCCTTCTGCATTTTCTTCATCTTTCTCCCCCCCGTCCTGATTCTTTGGGGGGTATGAGCATTCTTCGAGTCATTACCCACTCCAGCTGTGGGGAGTGCATTTGTGACGTCTCTGCTCACCCACTCGCAGCATCCCGCACGCCATGAGTTGCCATGGAAACATCTAGCCAGTGAGGCAAGTGACAGTTTGTCATGGTTGGGTGTTGTCAAGCCCGTGAAGCGGAACAGATGGGAGACTGTTGCTCGCACGTGGTCATTTTGTCCATGTTAACTCAGAAACAGCAATTTGATCATTTCATGCAAGATATTTTGGGTTGCTCTAAGGGTGTACTTATGTAATTACATGCTAATTTAAGTTGCAAAAGTGATTAATACGTATATAAGCTGTAATTTATTCAAGAAAAATTCAAGAAAGATTCCACATACAATTATCACCCAACTCTGACCACAGAGCTTCCAGCATCTTTCATTTCATCTTTCTGGTTGTACTCCCAACAGGAAGTAGCCTCATCTTAATTTAGCGTATAAATGAACCATTTGTTATTAAGTTGTGATCTATAGTAATAGTATTACTATTAAAAAAACAGAAATATTACATAAACTGCTGTTTTCTAGTGCTACTTATTTTTTAGCACTCCTTTTTAGATACCTGGACATTTTCCTGAATTGGCATCTTTTATGAATTGTGTCTCACATATTTATGTTAATTTTGATAGATGAAAATATAAAAAAAAATGTAGATAATGCAAGAGCACTCTCCAGGTATTCTTGCAGACAGCTCCAAAATCCTTCACCAGTAGGACAGGACAGCTTGTATGCAGCTTGTATCATGCCACTTGCTGTTGCTTGTGGAGCTTAATGCGTTGGCTATGAATAGACTGTACACTCACCGGCCACTTTGTTAAGTACACCTGTTTAGCTGCTTGTGTATCAGCCAATCACACGTCAGCAACTGAATGCACTCAGACATGTAGACATGGTCGAGATAACTCAAACTGGGCGTCAGAATTGGGAGGAAAGGAGATTTAAGGGATTTAATGTTATATAGATGTTGTTGCCAGATGGACTCTAGTGTCAACAAAAAACTGTCTCTGGGCAGAACACACCAGAAGTAGAAAAAAGCAAAATCTCACAAAACACAAAGAAGGTAACGTGACAGAACAGCTGCAGAAGTGACAGAAACCAAAACACGTGAAGGATTGCACTGAAACACGCTTAGAGGAAGCGGAAGGTTCATCAGTGTTGTGATGGAGAAGTAGATGCGTTATTCATATAATCCTGTTGCTATTAGCCGTTTACTGCTAGCTTGTTGCTTTTTTGCAGCTGTTTAACGTTATTGCCGAGAAACATTTTGTTTTGTGAGTTATTCTTTTGAGCTTTTTGTTCTACTTCAATTGTGTTTTGTGTGCTTTTGCAGCATTTTTCTATTTGTCAAAGCAGAATATCAAAATCTAACAATCTTTGAGATGGCCAGCAGAAGCCCGCTTCTTTAGTTCCCAAATGAAAACCGATAGTACGAGAAAATGACCCTACTACTAATTAGATTCATGATCTCATCAAATACTTTTCCAGTGAGTTTGTGGTCTCAATCACTAGATTCAAGTCTTTAATAAAACATGATGTTCATGTTCTAAATTATAGTCCCATTTAGAGTAAAACAGAAGACAAAGCAGGGTATGTTTTATGATCTGGCTGCCTTTCCTCCTCCGCCTCCTTGTGTCTTGCTTTTTTGTTTTCTTTTAAATGCTGGTATGACATCCATTGTTAATATAAAACCCATTCCTGCACTGCACAACTAGAGCTGACTCGTATGTTTTTGGATTTTGGAGTATTTCGTCAGACAGAAAAATATTTAGTCAACCTTAAGCAAAATTTAGGGGTACAAAAGCACAGTTAAAAAAAGAAGTTTCTTCTTTCACCTGACACCAGGAAAACACATTTAGAGTGACATTGAGTTCACTGTGCTAGCACATAAGCTAGTTGCTAAAAGAAAATGCATAACTTGGTGCATGCAGGAGTTAAGTTGGGGGTAAAACAGGGCTAAAAGGAGACCAAATATCAAACTTAGGTTTGGTAGAGGAATGCTAACGTTCATCCATAATTGCTTGATCTGTAAATAAACAAGTGTTGAAAGCGACTATACACATGCTCCACCACAAATAAGTCTCCTGCACTGCCAGCACAACCAAAGACACACATACTCACGATCTCACAGCCAGCCATAAATGCATGATACAAGAGAAGACGGAAGGCTACATGAATAGACAAGAAGGTTATCTATTCGGCCTTATTGGAGTTCACCAACACATTACCTCAGAGCTGCCACATAGGTCAGTTTAACTGCTTAATGGAATGCTCTTTTAAATGCTACTCTATGCATACGTCCTCTCACTTTAAATTATATAATAACTTTATGAATAAATAAATAGATGACTATGAGAAGAGCGTGTCTCAGCAAAGTGCTGCGGTCATCAATCCCAGCGCTGACCTTAAATGCAAGCACATTAGGGAAAGTTAAAGCATGGATAACCAGAAGCAGTGTGTTCATGCAGACTTTGCTCCATCTACTGACTTTTTTTTCTTTCTTTCACACAAACACACTGGTGGTTACATGATTAAAAAGCTACTATGACTTGTTTACATAGGCTGAAACTGAACTGCAGCGGTTCAAGTGGTCCAAGGAAAAGACATCAGAGTTCAGAGCAGCAAATCAGGGCAAGTAGCTAGAGTTACGCAACAAACTGTATACATTTTACAAACCCTATTAACTTTTTCCCCTTTCTTTTTTAATTTACAGCATTTTGCTTTTTTTCCCCTGCATGTTCCCACCATCTGTGGTTCTTTTTTATCCTTGTTTTCCACTCCACATTGTATTGTAAGAAAAATTGGATAAGCAAATAGTGGAATTGAATGAAAACCAATGATATTAGATAATTTGACACATGGAAGCATACTGGCGCCAAGTAAGCGACCAAACAAACTGTGTAGCAGTATTTCTGCCGTGGTCAGTTGAAGGACAATGTGAAAACAACAATGCTGCATGCCTGCCAGGCAGACCTGATCAGGATTTGTCTGTCTGTGAAATCGGGGCCAGTACGCTCTTCTGTGAGGAGAGATGAAGTGCCTGTATGAGAACTGATGCCAACGCCTGTGGTTATGGGGTGCGGATGGGGACGCATCACACGGGACGCGAAGGAGAGAATGTGTGGAGGGGAGGGTTTTTTGTACCCTACCCAGAGGTATCGTGGGCTCATGAAGGAAGAAGGAAAAGGGGGGTGAGGGGAGATTACATCAACTCATAGGCTCCTGACTCACTTACACACCCACACACACTGTAGACTCATAAGTCATCTGCTTGGTGATAGAGAATATTCGACGTATGTGTAAGGGAGAGAATGACAGGCTGAGACAGCGACAGAGATGCAACAAGACATCAAACCTCCTATATTAGCTAATTATCAGCTCTGACTCTCAAATATGCGGATGATTGAAATGTGAAAAGTGAAATGCTTAATATTTGCATGTGAAATTTTGCCACTTTTGAATTCTTCTATAGAGGTATTGGTTAGATCCACGTGTGGCCTCTTTATTTCCAGGCTCATCTCAGCACCCAGACCTGCGAGGCCCATCGGTGCCCAGCTCTCCATCATGTACACCCAACACACCCACAATGCTTTGCGGTGGCAACTCTGAATCCAACCTCAACACTACTTTGAATATCAACCTGAATTCAAGCCTCAACTCCAACTACCACACGCTGTTTTCCTCCTCCACAGGTTTGTCCAAGCGTTATTCTTTCCTGTCTTTCGGTACCTTCTTGGAGAAGTTTGCTTTTCTCTTGACATCTTTACAAGTCAAGTCATGGTCTACGATTCATCTATTCACATATGCCTTGTTTTTGTGTCCAGATTTTTCCACTGCCTTTATAAAAAATATGTTTATGAAATTTAAATTTATTAAAATGCAGAGGTGCAACAGAGCAGTAAAACAGCCAGCAGCACACAAACGCTGACTGAACAGCACCAAGATGTCGAGTCACGATAAGCACGTCAGTGCATGAAGCAAATATTTACCTTGGTGATGTGAAGCAGCGATCCTTGACATCACTACCGTCCCAAGCTGCCGGCAGTATGACAGCAATACTCCTGACATATAATGGCGGCAGCAGGAGTGATGATTGGGGTGCGCACACAGTTGTCCTGAAGCTTCATTAGCAGGAAAAATAGGGGAATAGTGCTGACAGCTTAAATAAAAGATGCGCTGGATGTAGGGAACGTTGCATTGAGCAGAGCTGAAACTGTCTGCCTGAACTACCTGAAAGATTTCTTCCGTTTTCCTGCCTCTCCTTCAGATTCACATATCTCTAATGGCTTTCTTTTGACACCCCAGGTACAACCCCAAGCTCTCCATTCTCTAACCATCCAGAGTCCCCCACCTTCCCATCCTGCTCCAGCTCATGGAGTGATGAATGCACCATCTGCTATGAGAATGCAGTGGACACGGTCCTTTATGCCTGCGGGCACATGTGTCTCTGCTACGCCTGCGGTCTCAAACTCAAGAAGATGGCCAATGCGTGCTGCCCCATTTGCAGGAGGACAATCAAAGATATCATCAAGACCTACCGGAGCACGTAGGCTCGCGATAGGCGATGTCAGGTTCAGCTCGGGACATTGTCAAAGCCATGTGAGACTTTGTAAAGACACGGCACAAGCCTTGATCGTTTGCGTGCGCAGTCTGGCTCAGGTACTTTAAACTCCACAATTAAAGCGTTTTAATTATATCATGTCTAATGCACATCCTTGGGAATCTAACAGTTGGTCCACTGAGATTCATTCGAGCCCAATCCAAATGTACAGTGTGCTCAACGGAGACACATTTTTGTGTAGTAACAGCACAACAACAACACACCTTGACCTACTTCCACTGAAGAGAAGAAGTAATCTGAAGAGGCATCTGTCCTAGTTTGCCACAGTAGCTCATCAGTCTGCTGTTGATAGCATCGCTGCTGGCTAGTTTTATGAGAAGTAAAATTGTCCAGAAGAGTGGAGAAATAAATCTGTGGTTTCACCAGCTGCTCCATCGCAGTTTTTCAGGCCATCTTGGTTAAAGTCTTTCTTTTGTTGTTTTTTTGTTTTTTTTTTAAGTAGAAGCTCATTGCAAGATCAGATCGCAGTGATGAATGACTGGAAAGACAGAGAGAGAATGTGGCGAGTGTGGTGTGTTTGTGGTGAAAGTGCTTCTCTAGCAATAAAACACAAAGAAATGTCTGACCGTACAGGCTGAAGAAAATCCTTGAAGGAAGCTCAGTTGTGTTATAAATGAAGTGTTTTGCTGAATATTTCACCACCTGCTGTGCTTCTGTGAATGTCAGGCAAAGCGAGATTGCGCAAAGGGTAAAAAAGTGTGAATGTTGTCACCGCAGAAGGTCACGCTGGCGGAGAATGAGGATGTAAATCAGTGAGGAGGAGGAAGGAGGAGAGAGGATGTTGTACGTTTGGGATGGAGACAGGGAAGAAAGGAGCGTCTTTGCTGCACGTCAGGGGAAAGAAAATATTCACGCAGACATACGAGATACAACTTTAGAAAGCCTGTAAAATGGGGGACTTGTGTGGATTGCATGTCCTGCTTCTTGGCAGCCCTTCACACCATCTCTGGCTCGTTGCTAAAGCCTGCTGGATGCTATAATTGCACAAAAGTCATCCAAATAAACAATGGTGGGCAGGGAAGCATTTTAAAATGCTGAAAGAGCACATGAAGATGATGAATCAACCTCTTCATCCCTGAAAGAATCATATGAAATCCCACATAAGTTACAGATGGCTCCTCTTACTTCAGGTTACACCCGTCTCTTTCATGTATCGAATCTGAACGTGAATAATTGCTTTCAGTTATGACATATTTACGTGTCCTCGAGCGGATTGGAAATAAAAAAAAAATCACAAGTTTGTCATCAGTGGCAAGGATGTAGCTTGTTATTTTGGGACATTTGCGTTGAAAAAAATTCATTTGCATATCAGTTTCTGAGTGCTGCTCTCCGTCGGTAAAAGCAAACTCCAAGGACATTTTCACTTGACTAATCTCTTGCATTATGTACTGCTTTGAAATGTTAAGAAACACAAGATATGTTCAGGTGTTACGCTGGCCTCGCTCAAACATTGCTCATCTTTAAAGTAGTAAGTGCTGATTTCTTTTCGAAGTTGTCGTCTTGTGGGGGGAAATTGGCAGTTAGTGTATGTCGATGAACATTTGAAGGACAGCTAAGTTTTCTAGTGTGCCTTTTAAAAAAGAGAAGCTTGGACAAAGTAAGGCTGCTCACTGTGAAAACCTAGAGGGTTGCCGAGGTCCTTTTTTTTTTTATCTTCGAGCTTGGAAGCAGATTGGAAGCAAACACATCAATGTGCTTAATATCAGCGTGTGCTTTTGATTTACTGCTATTGATGAAACGTTTATGTCACTACAGTGTACAATACTGGAAATTATTTCTACCTGGGTTTGTTTTCCTACCTGACCAAATATGACCTAGCAGAAATCCAGCATTGCGGAACATTCGAAATGGATAAAATGATATTGATGAGTGTAATATTAACTGTACATTATGAGGTTTATTTATTTTTCAGTGCTACAATAAGAAATTATCACTGTTTCTTTCATATGTGTGGATATAGTGTCCAAAATGTAAGAGTATTGTGTATTTTCTGGTTATGCAGACAAAGACTAAAGGAAACTTTTATTTTCCTGAAAGGCCCCTGCGGTTGTGTCAGCTGATTTTCACTGAAAGAAATAGTTTGACATTTTGGGAAATGCTTGTTCACTTTGCTGATTCAGATTAGATGATCCATATCACTCTCCTGGTTGCATGGTAGGTACATTAGGACAAGCCCTCTATTTAACTACAAATTTGAGGTATTTTTATTTCGCTTGAGCATTTCCAGGATTTCAGAGAGAAACAATTCAATTCAATTCAATTCAATTTCTTTATTGTCCCACAAGGGGAAATTAGTTTAGCAGCAAGATAAAAATAAACAGAACAAAACTATAAATAATAATGACAATAATAGTGATAGAAAGTCCAAGGACAGTTATTTGCCATTAAGGAGACAAGATGCATTTAAGGAGACAACATTCAAGTTTGGGAATATTACCTCAGTCTGTTGCTCTTCATGGAGCTAGAAAACCAACTATTACTTTCATTATGTTAAAAAAAAAAAGTCTAAAAATGAGAGAAACGGAGAACTGAAGGATAATGCTACTTCGCAACTGACAGATATTTAAATAAGCAACTGTTTGCTTACAAGTTTGCCACACCATGTCAAACCGTGGCCTACCTGAACAAACACCCCGAAGGCTTCGCTGTTTAACTGCCAACTCGTCCCTGCCAAATAATAGTGCAGCCAAATCTGTCACACATCCTCTGGAAAAGTGTTGAATGGTGTAATTTGTACACTTTGATTTCAGCCATGTGATATTTTTGGAGGTACTTGTTGCCTTTCTACAGAGTCGGTTGAGCTGCATCTCCAAACAAATAAGAGAGTGGTATCAGTTCATCAGTTTCCCAAAAGGCCAAGTATGATAAAAATCAAATGTAAAGTTGGAATTGTTTAGCTTTACCTTTTGGTAAATTATATTTCTTCTAATCAAGCATATTTAAACTGTGTTGTGGCCTGTGAGTAGTTCTGTTGATTCTGAGAACTTCTTTTTTTTTTTTTTTTTTCCAAACGTGACCAAACTAAATCGAATGAGGCAGTACGTAAGGGTGGGCATTGTGTATTTTTGGACAAGAAAATTGGCTCCTAATTTTGGTTTTCTGGGCTACTTTGTGGTTTCTGAATTTGCTAATTATGTTCTGTTTGTTAAATAAAATTTAAATCACTGGCTTTCCTCTTCGTCTGTTATTTCATATTACTGTATAACGTGACAAAGGGGGGAAAAAAGCACATACAGCTATTCTTTCAATGCAATAAAGAGTGACCATTTCCATTTAACTGCCGGGATGCTTTCTCTGTTTTATGCACAGCAGGAAAAAAGAAGTCAATCCTGCACAGACGGGGAATGAAAGTGCATTAGCGGCCATTACCTTTTCCCAAAATATACATTATACAAATGTTTCATGGGAGATTTACCTCTTGTACGTGAAAATTCAAATTAGGCAATAGCTGGAGAACTAAAAGGCACCCAACACAAACACTCTCTGCAGTAGTATACTTGACTAACATCCCACCATATACTATATGAATAACAAAGGCAATGGCTTTTAGTAAACGACTATAACTCACTGGGAAACTGTTTAGAGTTGTGGTATGTAGACCTGGACAGAGTGAACATCATCTGTTATTTACTACCCTGCAGGCCTGGCTCTAACGCAGCAAGGTTTTTAAGCTGCACTCCAATAGGCACAAATACAGCCTGCGACGTCCGGACATGAAACAGGCAGCAGTGTGTTCAGAGGTGAGAGGGAAATACACAACCAGGGACTGCGAAAGTGACATGAATACAGTACATCTCGCTGGTGTCGGTGTACACACAGACTTTCCACTCAGACCTCTCAGTGAACCTGGCTGTGGGCCTTGTGAAGGCTTAAGGGCTTGCCAGACTTGTTTGAGCTGTGTTACGGTATCTCTTCTAGACAGCTGCTTGGTCAAACGCACAAACTATCAACTTGTATTAATGTATTAAATTTGTATTCCAAGTAAGCAGGGCACTATCGATTTTGAATTTTAACTACACATCAGACAGTCTGAGTTTGTGTTTGTTCCTCTGCTGTAGCTGAGGCACTAAGCTTTTGGTATTCAGTGTGATGTAAAAATCTTTTCCTCAGTCAGATTGCTGGCATCGAGGGACAGACTCTGAGATGAGAAGTGTTACTTA
>VUQR01010300.1:14173-25771 GCA_015108515.1 Hemichromis elongatus | reverse complement strand
TGGTGTTTTCTCCCCCCCCCCCCCCCCCCCAAGGCTCTGGAAATTTCTCCTGTACACATGTTTCTGTGTAAAATAAAAAAATGTGCTGTGAATGCTTTTGTGGTGTCATCTTTTGTTGATTGTGTGGATAGATGGATGGTTAGGTAGGGGTGGTGGTGACAGTTCAAGGGGGATCTTTGCACTGTCATTAAAACTATCTGTTACCGTCACATTTGCTCAGGTTCCTACAGACACAGGTGTGCTTTGAAGGGTCATCAGAGACCTTCAAAATTGTGAAACAGCAGAAAGCGTGAACATACCTGGTACACAAGAAGAACACAGATCTAGGATTCCTCTACACTGGTAGAGTCACTACATCAAGAACGTTCAACTCCTTGTCTGTGTGGTGTTTGCATGTTGTCATCAGTCCCTAGGTGGGTTATTTGAGGTTTTCCAGCTTCCTCCGTTCCACCAGAGACATAGATGTTAGAATAATTGGTGATTCTAAATGAGCTGAATGTGAGGTGTATAAATCATTGAAGTAAATGTGTGCATGTATAAAGTTTTCTGGTAAGATTAGAAGTGCCATATGAAGGCAAACTCATTACATTTCACCTGCAATTTAACTGAAATTGTCTAAAATCGTGATCGTGGCTCAAGAGTTGGCAGTTCGTCTTGTAATTGGAAGGTTGCCGGTTCGAGCCCCGGCTCTGACAGTCTCAGTCGTTGTGTCCTTGGGCAAGACACTTCACCCGTTGCCGCCTGGTGGTGGTCAGAGGGCCCGGTGGCGCCAGTGTCCGGCAGCTGTGGCTACAGTGTAGCTCGCCATCACCAGCGTGTGAATGGGTGGATGACTGTAGTCTAAAGTGCTTTGGGGTCCATAGAGACTAAAGCACTATACAAATACAGGCCATTTACCATTTAAAAGTAAACTGATAGTTTAAATAAATTAGAACACATTTACTCTGAGCCGACTGACTGCTGAGATTAAAACAAAGATGGAAAAAGGAGTTGGTGAGATCATAAGATTGTTAAAGCATCTGAGCTGCCTTCAGTGAGTGTGATGAAATGTGCAAATCCAGCACAAAGTTTCCTACCACTGCTATAGAGTTTGAAATAAGCATTTTTTTCAATGTTTTGTCCTCCAAGTGTTTGTTAATGTTGAATCAATATCAGTAATTAAAAAGTATGATTTGATGATATAGCAGTGAGGATGCCATTTGAAGGTTGTAGAACATCCATAAAGTTCCTCCAATTTTTACTTTTAATGAAATCCATAATGTTTTTATTATAGCCAGGCCATTTATCCTGTTTTAAATTGATCTGTAATTCATCATTCGGTAGACCCGGGTCAAAACTGACCCGGACCACAGTGAAATATGAACAGTACATAAGGGTTAAAGTGACACGCCAGATTGAGAGTGCACAAATGATGAGGAGCCTGTCTCATTTGCAGACGGTGACATGGTGTCCCGCCTACAAGGCGTGGAACCGCGTCTGCTTTTCACGAGGATTTCACTGGGGACAGAGGGGGATACCGAGAGCACCATCGATGGCCAGGACACGGGGTGAGTAGCACCAAGTACTGACATTGGCAGATAAGTAGCTGTCGTTAAAACCCTCTGGTGAAGCCGATGAGCATCTTCTGCTCCGGTGACGGGTTGTATCCTGACTGCAATGGAGGAGAAGACGGGGACAGGCTGGGCTGGATGATTGAATAACACTAGCCGCCTTCTGAGGAATAACGGTGGTGCTTACTGTAATAGCGAGTGAGTTTGCTATTTAGTATTAATTAGATGCAGAGAATAGCAAGAGACGTTAACCGCTGTTTAATTAAAGAAACGACACGATCATGAGTTGCGATTGATTACGCTAAAGATCACAAGGTTGCAAATGCAGCCTTTCAATGCACCAGTCGGTGGGCTCCTGTTAACCACAGCTTTGATCCTGACTAATCGATCACCACACAATCACGCTTTAAACATTTTAAGTTTAGGTTTCTGGTTAAACAAGCGTGATTGGCCATATTAATGCTGCCTGAGAATGAGCTGCTGAGCAAAGACAACAGCCTTCTTAAATGCCAGAGGATGACTGTAATCGCACCCTGGGCTGCCAGAAGGTAAATTTGCCTTTATTTTATTATTTTTTTTTTTAAGAAAAAATTACCAAGGCTGCTTTTTCTTCTCAGAGAGCAGTCATCGCATAACCAGAAGGGGCGCCACAGCGCATGATCAAGTAGCCAACTAGCTGTCATCAAAGTTAAGGGCTTCTCAGTTTTTCATGTGTAACCCCCTTTTTTAATGCCCACCGGTCTGGATGGGAGCCCCGAACCACATTTAAAAGCACAGTAAAATGGCGTCAGAAACATCCGGGTCGCGGTGAGAAGTAGCTGGTGGCGCCGGGGGGACACAAAAAGTTGGGAGTCTTTTGAATTTAGGCTCCGACCACACTGTTGGGTTTCTTTTCAGGCTTGAGCTCCTTAGCAGTAGTTGCTAAGCTACCACCACAGCGCGTGCAGCCAAATAAAAAGCTCCTAGTGCGCGCGGCAGCCGCGAATCCAGTCATATACCAGCCAGATGACAGGCCCGCAGAAAGTGGAGAGAAGACAGATCCCATCGTTTTCCATCAACATGTCTGCTCTGTGTACAGTCACCAGAAAATGATAACACCAGCAGGTATTTTGAAATGCCGAGGCAGGAGAAACACAGGTGTAGTCACTGCATAGTCCTGTGCGATAAAGCAAATGGTATCAGTCTCACTCCAAGTAAATACAGGGCAAGTATTGCCGATACTGATACTTTTAACTTAGAAAGGCAGCTTATGTAGGGGAGAGCGATGTGTCATCACTTAAGAGGTGAATCACCACCAGGTTGCAAATTCCGAAACACATTTTAATCACTACGAAATCACTGGCATTTTTACTTTCTGCAATAATTAGTTAACAAAAGAAAACATTTTATTTTCCTTTTTTGTGTAGACCTGTGATGTGAATATGTCTGTCTCTATAAGACTTTGGTTCAACTTATGTTGTTTAAATGTCCTATAAGGTATAAATAAAATAGATGTGACGTTCAACACAAAAACTGTGGCATTTTTTACAATGCATATATATATATATATATATATATTTTTTTTTTTTATTTCGCCCCAAAACAATGGATAGATACGGAGGAATAAAACAATATATTGAAGCTATTGCGCTATCATGAGTTAAATACCAATACCAGCTATTTGGACCAATCTGCCCACCTCTAAGTGCACATTTGGTTCACTTGAATGATGACATACCTAAGTTACGTCGATCTATAGACTATCCATAGAGAGCTTACTAATAACAATTATGTTTTTTCTTTGCCACCAATGGAGTAGATTTATCAAAAACCCAAGCCTTAGTGTTTAGTAAGAAAAGCACAAGGGTTACCTGTTTCTGAATTCGGACTTATTTGGTTTTATTGCTCTCAGGCTGAAAAAGAAAATGCATTGTAACTTCTTATATTTACAGAAAATCTATCCTGAAATACGCCCGATATCAGTTGGTTAGTTACGGTAATCGTTGCCTTTCAAGGAACAAGCAAATAAGAATGAATATTACTCATTTTACTTTTACAAAATGATAAATGACCCTTTTACTAACAGCTATCACTGGCTGTGGTTTCAGTTTTTGACCTTTATCACTAGCTGTTTATTAACAGAAATATCTATTTGGCCAATCACATGGCAGCACCTCCATGCCCTTGCTGCCATATGCAAAAGCAAGAGAATAGGGAAAAAATGTGATTTTAAGTAACTTAAAGAAATTGCTGATATACTGGCATTTTCCTACACAAAAATCTCTAGGGCTTAGAGAGAATGGCAGTTCTCGGTGGAAAAATGCCCTGTTGAGTTTAGAGGTGAGTGAAGACATGCCAGACTGTTTTGAGCTGATAGGAAGGCAAAGTAACTTAATTACAACTCATTAAAACTACAGTAAAGATGCAGAAGAGTGTCTTATAATGCCCAGCACAACATGTCAAACTTTCAAGCAGATGGAACAATGGGACAAAGCGAAAATTGGACAATAGAAGATTGGCGAAACATTGCCTGGTTTGATAAATTTCTGTTGCAACATTCAAGTCGTAGGATCAGAAATGGCATAAACAACATGAACGCCGGGATCCATCCTGCCTTGCATCAACAGTTCAAGCTGGTGTAATGGAATGGGGCATATTTTTTTTAAACATTGATAAATGCAACAGCCTACCTGAGAATTGTTGGTGACCATGTCCATCACTTTATCACCACAGTGTAAACTGGAAGCAGTTCAAGAAACCGGTTTCTTAAGTTTGATTATGTATATTGAAGCGGTTTTACTGCAGAATGTGACGATAATTCAAATCTACACTTTAGCTATTAGCAGTGGCTCATGGTCAAAGTAGCCATTCATTTGACCTGAATCCTTGAGTCTCTCCTTTCCTAAATATGTCCCTCCATCTGTTTTCTTACCACATTAATTTCACCTTCCTCGTCTCTTCCTCACTTCTCCATAGCTGGTGTTAGCAGCAGTTGATTTGCTGTATCTATTAATAGTTTCTTTTTATTGCTTTTTTTTTTTTCTCAGCTCTTCAGATCCACCTTCGCCACTTCTTCCACGCAAAACTTTTTCTGCAAGCTGCGTGAGCACACAGCGAAGATAGGGGAAGGGCTGGTCACGTTGAGAGATTTGACTGGGCAATCCAGTGTCAGTAATAAATATGAACAAATGGGCTGCTGTGGGCGCATCCCACGGTACGCCAGATTACCAGTCCAGCCACGGTGGAAAATGTTCTCACTATATTTTCTTTGTAAGAGAAAAGGCCTTTTAGCAGATATTAGAGATCAGAGATTATATAGTGGATAGTCTGCAAAACCTGTATTCTGTCATGTATTATTATTTTTTTCCCCTTCATAAGAATTCAATTTGACTTCAGGCAGAATTCACTCGGTGTTATTTTCAGACTCCACTGATAACATGTTGTGGTTGATGTAAATCTTAATGCTCTATATCAGTCTGTTAAGCTGTTTTGTGACAGTATCACAGTTGAGTGATCCCCTGGTTTAAAGATGAAAGGAGTTGTACATGCTAATTATTTAAAGTACAAGAGCTTAAATCTTTATCCCAACTTTGATCAGGAGAAGCTGGCATCTGCGGTGCAACGATACACTGACAGCTTATGCTGCATCCTCTGAAGAATGAACTGACGCTCAAGAACAAACTGTGCTTTATTTCGTGACTGATCAAAGGATCACGGTGTCAGACATCACAACCGCTGTTGGTATAAAATGGCAGGCGAACATATTTTTAGAACAAACATTCAAACTCTTCAGAAAGACTGTGCCGCAGTGCTGGAAATATTACTACGCTGATAAATCTCTAGGGGATACAGTTGTTGGTTCAGTTTGTTTCATAAAGGTTTGTCTCTCGTGTAACAGTAGGGCAATGCTTTACTTTGCAAATGAGTAGCAGAGCTTTACAAAGCGCTTTGTATTCTGAAAGCACCCTGAATGCAAAGAGCCATTTGGGAAGCAGCAGTGCTTCTTTTCTTTACAGCTGTCTCCCAGTCAGACGGCTTTTCCTGCTCGCCTCGTGTCTGAGCAGAGAGGGATATCGGTGTGTTGCCAAAGACTGGTCCCTGCTGTGCTCTTCCTGCTTTCCTGCTTTTGTATCGTCGAGCTTTTTTTTTTTTTTAAATAAGCATCAGTGATCTGCTGAAATTAGGTGTTAAAGGTGAGGCCTGACTAAACGAGAGTGCAAGTAAAAGTCAAACAGTTATAAAAACTGAAATACTGCAAACACGCAGGCTATTACACAGTGAGCGTTATAAAGGAATTTGAGTTCAAACGGAGCAGATGGTTAGAAGGTAACAGCCCATATTTTGTTCCAATTCATAAGCATTTTCCACACAGTTTTTAGATTCATACAAACTCTATTTATTCATTTCCAAAATGCAAAATGTGAAAATAAAAGAGACGTTTTCAGCAATAACTAAACTGTAATAATTTACCGGTGTGATAATGTTTTTGCATAGAGGATCCAGAACGAGATGGAAATGAAGGTAATTAGGTTATGCTTTGCAAATAATATGGAGATATGTTAAGGGCAACATAATTCAGCAGACCAGACTCAGCTGGCAGAAAGCTTGACCCAGCCAAGATATTTATGTGTGTGTGTGTGTGTGTGTGGGTGGGTGGTTTTGTGAAACAGTCATGCTTATTGATCTGTTCTCTGACAGATTCAGTTCACTGAAGAGAAAATGCAGGAACTGAGCGAACTGAGCTTTTGGGCCTGCATGACCAGGCTGTAGTTTTCTGTGTTCACAGGGGAGCTGACACAGGGGTTTATACAGCAGAGCTGTGACAGCGACTGACGATTTCAGCGGTTATCTATTAGGTGATGTACAACCCCAGATTCATACAAATATACTCATTGTCTGACTCTTGAGCCACATAACTCAATAAAGCAGTTCTTTGTATATTTAATCATCATTTATTTGAAAAGGAAGACTTGAATGTAGCATTTTAGAAAGTCTCTGAATGACTGGTGTTATTTATTTTCCTTTTTTTATACAGGGTGCTAACTAAAACACAGCCATGCCTCCCCCATCTGACATTGTGAAGGTGGCTATTGAATGGCCTGGTGCCAATGCTCAGCTGATCGAGATGGACCAGGTATGCATGTGTACAACAGATGAAATAAATCCTCACGATGCCTCTAAGAACTTAACTTCCTTTAGCTAGAGAGAATCCCAACATCCGCCCTATGAGAAAGCACTTGGCGACAGTGGGAAGCCAAAACTCATTTTTAACAGGAAGAAACCCAGCAGAACTGGGCTCAGGGAGGGGCAGCCATGTGTCCTGACTGGTTGGGAGGTGAGGGGAGGAAGACGGGGAAAAAAGACACTGTGAAAGAGAGCCGGAGATATTATATTAACTAATGATTGTAGAGAGGTGTATAAACATACGATGACTGTAAAGAGTTGAGTGAAGAAGAAACAAAGTGCATAACAGGAATGAGAAAAGCAATTAAAGGGGGGTAAATTAGGCAAAGCTTTAATGTGAAAAATATGAAAGTACCCCTAACTGGCAGATTTGATAGATTTATTTTAGCTTCAAGAAAGCTGTGATCTTGAAAAAATAGAGTGCCATATGAGGAGTGACGATTCAGGATTCCTTTAGGTCATTTAATGGTGAATTTTCCAAGGTTGTAATGTTTTTCTTCCCCTTCTTTGCAGAAAAGACCTTTGTCCTCAATAATTCGGGAAGTATGTGACGGGTAAGCATTACTCCTGTATGTTTTAATCGTTTGCAAAGGTTTGTTCTTCAAGATAACCTAAATATTTGAGATTTATTTAGTTTCTAGAGTGTTTGCTGTAATGAACCTGACTTTGGTAATTAGTAGAAAGTAGTTAAACCACTGAAAGTTTTATTACAGATAGCTCAACTGAAAATCTAAGGAGCACATTAGTTAACTAACTAAATTATATTAATTGACGTATAACCAAACAAGACCAATAGAAATATTAATGGTCGTCATGTGTTGGCTTCATCGTTGCTGCAAGAAGCAGCGAAAGGCCAGAAAAAAGACGAGAAATGTCATTCTCTTAGATCTGCTTCGTAAAGGTCTGTGTGGAAAAGCTAAATTGAAGTGAGAAAATGCTCGTGATGACCACACTTCCTACTGTAACACCGTACATAACCCTACTCACCTCTTTCTAACCCCCATTGTTGTGTTTGGGCTTTATATTTATTGCACCTTAGTGATGGCTATTGCAGATTTTATCCCACCCATCCACCTCTTAGCCTGGCTCCATCCACCCACTGCCTCCCTTTACTATCTGAAACATAAAATTCTTTGCACTTTACTGTTAACACCCACTGAGTGATTCTCCTCCACAGCCTCTCTGTTTGCCGTTCGTGTAACAACTGCTGAAGGCAACAATCTGACTTTGAGCAACCTTTTGTTCATGCATACCAGAGTATCCTGCATTGCATTACATTTCTACAGTGTGTTCTACTAATTTTCATCTTTCTTTTTTTTCTAATATCTAAAACTCACATTGAATATTAATTCTTTAGCAAACATTTTCGCTCTGCTTTTTTTCCCCAGCTGGTCTTTGTCTGGCTCAGAGCAGTTTGCTCTGCGTTATGCTGATGGTCCTCAGCTTTATATCACTGAACAGGTGAGCCTCATTGTTTTCCTCCTAACCTTGAGACAAGGACTTCATGAATCGATACCGAACTCTGTCGCAATCCTTTCAGAGTCGTGGCGACATCAAGAACGGGACCATTCTTCGATTAGCAATTTCTCCTGTAAGTGAAAAATGTGGCTTTGATTTGAAATTGATTTGAAACTCCCATAGGTCGCTTTCAATCCTAGCAATACATTTACTGGATAAGTAATTAAATTAAAAAAACAAACAAACATATTAAATGTTTATGTTTTGCATGTCTTATAAGATGCACTCATTGGACCCTTTGTTATGTACTTAATTGTTAACAATAATAGCCATTATCACAAATATAAAATCAACTCAGAAACTGCTCATCTTTACTTTATATAGTAAAAGCAAAGTGTACTAAAAAAAAGGGCCAGTGTAGATATCTCACAGTTTATAGGACACAATGGTCTTATAAAAGATAACATTAACATTTGCTATTGCAGCTAATAGACAATTATTCAAATGTAGTTGTATTATTCCATATGGGCTGTGACTCTCTCCATATATGTTTACAGTAAATTCGGTGAGGTGGTGAAGGTATCATGACAGTGATTGATCGTGTTTGTCTCTGACAGGCTCGTGCTGCTCGTCAGCTCCTGGAGAGGATCCAGTCCCATGGCATCGATGCTCGCCTCGAGGCTCTGAAGGAGCTCGCCAAGCTCTCCGCAGACCCAACCTTTGCTGCAGAGTTCATCAATATGGAGGGCATTGGGACGCTGGCTCGTCTTGTGGAGAGCGGCACTCAGTGAGTTTTTTTGCCCCTCTGCCATAAATGTCTGATGGGGTCTTGTTGCAAAGAGGCAGGTTTTGGCTTTTTAAAGTCAGCCCTGTTATCAGTATTTCTGTAAAGTTAAACTAAATGTTAACGTGTGATCTGAAAGGCCTGTGTTGACTGTACTTCACTCCCTTCAGCTTTGGTGAAATGTTGGCCTTCACTCTCACTGCCTTCCTGGAACTAATGGATCATGGCATTGTGTCCTGGGACCTTATCTCACTGTCCTTCATAAAGCAGGTACTTCTCCCAACAAAAGAACAATTCATAGGACATGTTTTTCATTTCAGTGAAACACCACTGTACAGCTTTCTACTTCAACAAAACTAAACTAAACTTCAAGGTCTGTCATTTTTATGCTTTTTTATCCTTCCACTTTTCTTTAGTCGCACTTTTCTTTGACCTCTTTTTCTACACAAATGCCGGAAATGTGTGGGTACTGTTGCTGAGCAACTACTCACATAATTTGGAGCTCTTTCAGTGTTTATGTAAATAGTTTTCTCTGGAAAACTTCATCCTAGCTTTGGCAGTCACTTGGGAGAAATTTGCAGAACTCTTGATTTAGTTTTCTTTGTACTGTGAAAAAAGATTCTACTTGATTTTTGTCAAAATGACCCAAATAAACCAAGAAATGAAACAAAATGTTTTCCTCTGTTTTAACCGATCGTCTCTGTGCTCACTTAGATTGCGGGCTACGTCAACCAGCCGATGGTGGACGTGTCCATCCTGCAGCGCTCCCTGGCCATCCTCGAGAGCATGGTTCTGAACAGCCATAGCCTCTACCATCGGGTCGCACAGGAGATCACCGTGGGACAGCTCATCGGGCACCTGCAAGTGTGAGCACACACACACGCACAGGGGCTTTCTGCGCTCTGAAACGGGGGAAAGTAGAGGGTATAGAAGTAAGGGGTGACTGGAAAGAGTTTTGGTTCTGTTTATGTGGATGGGTATGGGTGCACAGATGATCCCAATCAAACAGCAATGCTGTTATAAGATTTTTGTGTTTGCTGAGAACTTCCAAGAAAAGACCAAAACCAACAACATGTTAGTCGAACAGCAATACTTTACTGTCTCCTGCTAGGTGTAAATGTTATTGGGGGGGCTTTAAATAATGAATTTGCACAGGTTGCTCAAATGTACAAGTGTCTAACATAAGGCCTGGGAGCCAGAATTGTCCCGATGCAGACTCTCAGCCCACTGGATGGGGCCTTTCACTTAGGAACAAAGGAAAGAGCCATAAATTTTCATGTTTAACAGCTTTTTCTACAAATAAAGATCTGCTCCATGCTCCATATTACTGTTCCCACAATTTAACCCCAAAGACTTGGGGGTAATTCTTTTTCTTACATATATCTCAGGGATTAAATGTGTGGATAAACTTATTTACAGTGACAGAATGGGGAATTTCACTGTTCTGGCTCATTTGAGATCAAAGTGGGCTGTATGGGACCCACCATGTAAAATGAGTTTGACAAGCCTGCTCTGGTGAGTTTTCACAGCAGCACGACTGCATATGAGTCACTCGCAAAATAAAATAAAATGTCTGTGCTAGTTATAACGATGATACATTTTATGTTATTAACAACAGTGGAGCCCTATGAAATAATGAAAATGAATCTTCTTCTTTACTCGGATACTCCCTTTAGGGGTCGCCACAGCACGTCATCTGCCTCCGTCTTACCTGTCTCATCCTCCTCTCTCACACCAACCCTCTGCACGTCCTCCTTCACTACATCCATGAATCCTCTGTGCTCTTCCTGTTTTCCTCCTTCCTGGCAGCTCCATATTCATCATCCTTTGTCCAGTATATCCACTATCCCTCCTCTGTACATGTCCAAATCATATATACCATATATACCTTATACCTAATAATATTGGGTATAAGATCAAAAATCATTTTTTGTTACGATAAACTCAAAGTTGGTTTTGGTCTTTTTTATTGGAGTAAAGCCAAAGTTTAGAATATTGTTGCATAGCAAAATTAAAGACTGGTGCAAAGAAGTCACTTCTAAATATCCTGCACCCATCCCAGGTGTATGCTTTGATGGTAATTAGACTATTTTTTTGATGTTTTTTTTTTTTTTAAATGCTGTTAGCGTCTAGTTTTGTTGCTGTGTGGAGATTTGCAGAGCACGCTGCTTCTAACTGGTTGTTACACTGCTGGATATTCCTTCAGGTCAAACCAGGAGATCCAGACGTACGCTATCGCTCTCATCAACGCTCTCTTCCTGAAGGCACCGGAGGACAGACGGCAGGTTGGTGCGCTGCTCTAACAGCACAGGGACAAGGACAGACCTAATAGACCTAACTGAAATACTAATAATAAATCTTAATATTTCATTCTAAAGCAATCCACTTATACATAATAGACATTTATTCATAACATTTGTGGTGTCAGAGAGCTGCAGACAGTGGCTCGCCGTGGTTTCTAATGTGCGCACTAGTCGGCCAATTAAAGCTAATCGCACGAACATACGTCTGTCTGCCAGCTGTCACGCTGTGGATTCAGCCACCGCTGCAATGACAATTTCACTCCAGATACTTTCCTTTGAGGTTTGTACATTTGTTTTGCTGTCGTTTTTTTTTTTTTTTTTTTTTTTAAGAGTTGCTCAG
>VUQR01010300.1:0-12742 GCA_015108515.1 Hemichromis elongatus | reverse complement strand
TTTTATATTTATTGTTTTTTTTTTTTAATTTTTAAGTTTTTTTTTTTTTTTTCTTATAAAAGAAGAGAGGCAGGGAGGAATCAGAGACTAACATATTTACAGTATACGCATGAAAGCATCCAGGAAACCTCAGTGATTTGCATGTTTAATGGTAGTTTTAAGCATCATCCTGCTCTTCTGTGGGTTGATAAATCCCGCCGTGGGCGATGGTTTATAAATGTAGTTTATGTCGGGTGCATTAGGTGATGTGTGACTGCTGATTTTTATTTGATGCTGTTTCATGTTCTTATTTCGTTGCATGCTGTGCCGGTGATGTATCTCATGGTCCATGTGCGTGCACGTTTTATTTCCATTACTGTTACACCCACACCGCTCCTCCCGCTCTTCAACCCGTAGGAGGAGTATACTAACCCGCTGGAGCAGCACCTCACTGTGAGTACACATCCCTCTTTAGCCCATATCATCTTTTCCACCTCCTTTTCACTGTCTGATCCTTTCTATATCATGGAAAGCCGCTGCATAAACCCTCAATTTAAGCTAGAACCATAGCTTGCTGCAGCAGCAGACAGACGCGTCACCGACTGTGAGATGTATTTTACAGAAGGTGTGAAAGGCAAATGTTTTAAACCATAGATCAAAATCTGGGTATAGATTATTTCTGCAAAATTCCCATTTACCTGTAGGTCGATGTCAGTAAAATTATCATTGGGTGCGATTTTAGTTTGTAGTAAATCATCTTTCTTAAATTGATTTTTGTGGGTTGGAATAATGTCTGTCTTTACCCTCAGGAAATGGCAAGCTCTTTGGCTCAGAAACACCTGCGCTCCATCATCCTCAATGTGAGTATCAAGTTTGAAACTCTGACACTAAAACGTAACAGAGCTGTTAAGCTTTTCAAGTACTTTAAACAATTCCCATTGAATGTGTCAGGAACTACTTCTAATAAACCTCCCAAAAACCTTGATGATACACAATTCTTGTGTTCATCCTCCTTTGAGCCTTTCCTGTGTTGGCGTTTGGTGATGATTTCGACCCTTGAACAAAGAGCTGGTCACAATTTGGAAGATGGAATGCTTTACTCACTTGCATGGCTGTGACACAGAACCAGTGACTGTGATATGGGGCCAAGTCTATGAAGTGGAACAAAATCTCCTCTGAAAATGATTCCTTTTGGCATTTGTCTGAAAGCGTCTGAGTGAACTGGCTGCAAATGACTCCAAGTTAGGAAGTGCTGCACTCAAGCTCCCTGGAATAAGGAAATGTCCTAGAGCAGCTTTACCATTGTGCTCTTTCACGCACTGTCTGTGTGACCTGGTTACCTACTAGATAAATGTCTGTGCTATTTCATTATTTTTATTGTTATTTCAGACAAATTGTAATCGTAGTGTATGTAAGAAAAATGCTTATCTTGCTAATACAATACAGTTCATTTGGTCCTTTTTTGGGTTATATTTCATGGGTTGCTTTCAGTTGTACTGTTTTATATGATTTGCTGCTTGTTCACAAATTTGCAGCCATCATAAAGGCTGAGCTCAAATCCCTGTGCTTCTCTTTTCCAGCATGTCATCAGAGGAAATCGACCAATCAAAGCAGAAATGGCACATCAGTTATATGTGCTGCAGGTGTTGACTTTTAACCTTTTGGAAGAACGAATGATGACAAAAATGGATCCTAATGACCAGGTAAAAAGTGGAAGAATGAATTTTGTGTTTATTTCCGTATTGCTATGCAGTGGTTTGTGTGATTTGAATGTAAACAAATCGAATCCTCTGAAGCGTGTTTAAGGAAGCAACATGTTCAGCTGAATGGAGATGGCTGGATCCAGAAAAATCGTAATTAAAGACCAGTGACGTTTACGTTGACAGAGCTGCTTTAAGTGTAACAAGTGGACCAGAAAATTAAAGTTTTCCTGTATATTTTTCTACTGCTTGTTTACAGCCATTCGCTCTCTGCCGATTAACCCATCCTTTTTCTTTTTTACATTTTATTCCTTTGCAGCTTGTGTGTTCCTGTTTATGCTATTATGCTCCAAACATGTTGGTTTTTCTCTCACAGGCTCAGCGAGACATCATTTTCGAGCTACGCAGAATTGCCTTCGATGGAGAAAACGACCCCACTGGCACAGAGAAAAGAAAGGCCATGTACACCAAGGACTACAAGATGCTGGGATTCACCGTGAGTCTCCGCTCGAGATTTTAGTTTCTTCTTTCTTCGACACAGTTTGGTGCGATTCTTTCCGTTTCTTCGCTCACATTATCTCTATTTAAAACGCAGAACCACGTGAACCCAGCCATGGACTTTACCCAGACACCACCAGGGATGCTGGCTCTGGACAACATGCTGTATCTAGCCAAAGTTCATCAGGACACGTACATCAGGGTCAGTGCTGGTCTCATGCATGACTTTGCCGAGTTTACAGAGCCAGCAAAGTCTTCCACAACACAACACGTTAACACGTGTGCCTCCTCATGACAGATTGTTCTGGAGAACAGCAGCCGAGAGGATAAACACGAGTGTCCTTTTGGCCGCTGCGCCATCGAACTTACTCGAATGCTGTGCGAGATACTCCAAGTTGGAGAACTACGTAAGCAGCTTTGCATATGTTGCTGTTGTACTTCAGTGTTACTCTATCCTTCAATTTCAATGTTTTTTAAATTTTTAAAAAATGTGATATTGAACTTACTCCTTGATTGCAGGATGGTGTGAGGTGGAAGAAGTGTGTCTCCCTCATGCTTCATGTTTTTCATTTAGAAATCTTTTCTTTTGTGTAGCTAATGAGGGCTGCAACGATTATCACCCCATGTTCTTCACCCATGACCGGGCATGGGAGGAGTTCTTCTGTGTCTGCATCCAGCTGCTTAATAAAACCTGGAAGGAGATGAGAGCCACAGCTGAGGACTTCAACAAGGTCAGATATTAACAAACACAACACATATACACATATACAACATTTCCACCTGTAAACAAGCTTTTATATGATTCGAAATAGTATAGACCATGGTGCCACACGTTAGACCATGTGATTGACTGATCGGTTTATAGATGATTGGTGTAATGGTGCGAGGCTCTTCGTAGAGCCATGACTCACATAAAAGCCATTACAAAGTATTACCTTTTCAAACTCTGGGGAGTAAAAAAAAAAGTATAGTACTAATTAAACAGATAACATAGTTGAATTGTTTGAAGTTCCTGGGAATAATTAATAGAAATGGAATTCTCTGGTTTTAGTTTAAAAACATTTACATCAATTTAACTTTATTTATCTATATTGTGGAGTAGAGAGAGTGTGTCACTCCTGAGCCCAACCTGCGAGCTGGTTCCACTGTGAAGGTGCTCTGCCTCCCATTCTATCTGTATTTCCCATTTTACTACTAGAAACTCAAAGCAAAAGCACTCAGACTGCTTTCTTTTGGCATGATATGTTGCTGTAAAGTCTTTAAGATATGATGGGGCCTGATCATTCGGTCTGATCATGTGAAAATGAAGGCAAACTAATATGGGAGAAATATGATCTCTTTCTAGTCCATTTAGACGGATTATTTTCCAAGGTGAAACTTTCTTTGAAGTAGATGCAACTCCACACTCTCTCGTCCTCACCTATATGATCATGCACCTTGGACTCTGCACTGTTACTCTACACTGCTATACATGACACAGCTTTAAGATACAATACTGGATTAATTCAGTCATACGTATTCAAATACATTAATTTAGTAAATAAGCATATTAATGGGTTTTTGCATTGCTCTTTATAATAAAACTTAAAACTTACTGGTTTGACCCCAGTCTTGTTATATAAAACAATTAATATTGCGTTGCTTGTCAACCCTACTTATGAAAAACTGAGTAGGGTTTGTGTTTTGAACAATGTCACTTCAAAATGCTGGTGCACTGCATGCAAGCTTGAAATGCTCAGCAATGGAGGGAATCAACGAAGCCGAATGTCTGTTTGTGTTTGATAGTAGCAGTCGAGGTTGATGGGAAAGTGTTAGAGCAGGTCATTTTCATACAGTCGATCACAGGACTTGGCTGCTGGTGCTGCTGTCATCCATGTGGTTGGTGTGGATGCTAACTACTTGATTTTAACAAAAGTCTCAAAAACAGAAATTGTTCAGAAATGTGTGCTTTGATTTTTGTAATCAGATTCACCCAAACAGTGAATATTCGTGACTTTGGTGGTCCCCACGACTTTCTTTTTTCAGAAGCACACATTAATTTCTCTCTGTAGGAAAGAATGCCAAACATTTTGGCAGTTCCTTAACTCTGTTTTCTTTTTTCTCTGCATCATTAGGTCAAGAACTTTAATTTGTACAATATGTTGGCTGAAAATGTTTGTAAAACTAGACCTGTCTATGAGCCACACCTGCGATTCCCTTCATTAGCTAATTTTCAAGTGGTAATCTAAACTTATGGAAAAGTCACCACACCGACATAACCTAACTAAAATGATGATTTAACAAGGCGGTACAGTTGTAGACGTGAGCGCTCAAATGTCATACCAAGTGCAGTGATGTTGAGTACAGTAGGTGGGTTGCTTACAGTAGGTGCTCATCATTACCAAATACACACCATCCATCCAGAGCAGACTGTGTTTGACAGGTATCACTGTGGAGAATATCGGGCGTAACACTGACACACATTACTGTAGCTGCTGTGTTCTGCAAAGTGTGACTGAGCAGTCCACTGGAGCAAACAGTTGAAAGGTTTTTGGTTTATTAAATAATGCATGACAGTTACTACCTCGCTAGACATTTAATGAAATGAACTGGGATACACACAGCTGTTTTTGTGTATAGAGTGGTTTAAATATTGATACCTTTTAAGCATATTTCAGTGAGCAGATTGAGCTTCTTCCTTGGGGAATGAGAAAAGCTAGTGTTACTACTCTACGTGCACTGTACCCATGTTAGTATTCGGGAGAGTATGTCATCTTTTGTGTGTGTGTTTGGTTAAACCCTCACCAGGTGATGCAGGTGGTTCGTGAGCAGATCACCAGAGCTCTGGCCATGAAACCGTCATCTATAGACCAGCTGAAGACTAAGCTGCGAGGCCTCAACTATTCAGAGATTCTGCGTCTGCGGCAGTCAGAACGAATGAGCCAGGATGATTTCCAGTCTCCACCCATCATGTCAGTTTGTGTCCACGCCATGCTTTTCGTTCTCATTGCCAGCCTCGAGATTGTGCCTGTAATGTTTTTTTTTCACTTTTGCTTTGCAAATCTTTTAGGCTGTTGTGGTGTTTGGTCTGCACTTGGAGTTACTGCAAAGGCAGTTTTGAGTACTGTGGGTTGAGTCTTTATGTTTGGACATTTTAGGACAGATGTCGACACAATAGCATTAAAGATATAACCATGAAGCTTTACATTGTTGTAGTTAAGATCAAGGTCACGAATAGGCGGGTGCTGGAAATAACTTCACTTGCGTAGTCTTTCCCAGAAGAAGTATCTCTCTCATCGTTATCTGGTTGCCAAGCCAACTTTGTTTATAAAGCACTTTAAAAACAGCCACCGCTGACCTAAGTGTTGAACATAGGAATAAAAATACACTTGAATGAGATAAAATATTGAATAAATGAAGAAAAAAAGTAAACCATTAAAATCAAAAGAAGATCAACGTCTCACACTGGGTCGAAAGCCGAGCAGAGGTGGTGTGTCTTAGGAGCGAATTTGAAAATGGCCAGTGAAGAGCGCGGTCCACAGTTTAGGAGCTGCACCTGCAAAAGGCTTGTCCCCTCTAAACCCCTGCGCATAGAGTGGAAGCTGATTGGCTTAAAGTAGATAGGCAAGAAGAGGACTGGACTACAGTAATAGTGCCTGTATTGAGATTGATAGCGTGGGAAAGTGGTAGTGATGTGAAGAACAGACTAGCAGCTGAACACCCAGGAAAGAAGGCAGATGAGTGATTACAGGTCTTTCTTATTGAACTTCAATAAGGAAGCACAGGCTTCATTTTAAAATGAACTCAGAGCTGTGAGGATAAAAGAGGAGTAATGCGCTGTCTTTTCCGTGTTCCAGTTAAAAGTCAGCAGTTGCACCAGCTTGAAACGAGACAGGGAGCACTCACTGACACCAATGTACAAAGAGTTACAGGAATCTGACAGAGCTGTGATAAAGGCATGGATCACTGTTTTAGAGTGACCTGTGACCCATACCGCAGCACTGCTCCGACTGTCCAATCTTAAGTCATTCTCCATTCTAAAACCGTAGGCGTTCCATACTGGGCCACTGGGCCCACGACAACATGGACTTTCCCACGATGCTTGTGTATTTGGCTGTGGTCTTTAGCAATTGAGTAGTTTTTAATCATATCATAACTGTGTTCTTTGGCTTTTTGTGCGGCAGTGAGTTGCGGGAGAGAATTCAGCCTGAGATCTTAGAGCTCATCAAACAACAGCGACTCAACCGGCTGTGCGAGGGAAGCTGCTTCCGTAAACTGGGCAACCGCCGAAGGCAAGGTACAGTACAGCATCAGAGCAATCACTTTGCTCTTATGAGTGAGCGCTGATTGTAAACTATGCACCGTGTCCCCTTCTTTTATCTAGAAAAGTTTTGGTTCTGCAGACTCTCTCTGAATCACAAAGTGCTGCACTACGGGGACTTGGATGAGTCACCTCAGGGTGAAGTGCCTTTTGAGCTACTCAGTGACAAGAGTAAGACAACATAGTGGTTCCATCTGCCTGATAATAAGTCTTTCATAACACAGACAATGACACTGTCACCAGCAAAGCACGGCACATCTGTCACAGGGCTGACCTTAATAGATGAATATGATTATGTGTTTGTTTCTTCTGTTTTTCCCCAGTCCCCGTCTCCGATATCAAGTCTGTGGTGACAGGGAAGGACTGCCCTCATATGAAGGAGAAAAGTGCTCTGAAACAAAACAAGGTAGTGTCATTTTCTTTCTTTTTTTAATTGCCATTCCAGTCTCATAGCTGCCCTTTAATTCTGTGCTGCCGCTCAGTGTAGAAACTCTGTTGTTTGACCTGCTGATTCCCTCAGGAGGTGCTGGAGTTGGCCTTCTCTGTCCTCTATGATCCCGATGAAACACTTAATTTTGTTGCACCCAACAAATACGAGGTAAGCTCATATGTGCACAATAACACAGCAGCTGTTCTTCCTTTCATTTAGCACATATAAAAACTTAAATCCACACTGATTAGTATTTCTATCATTAAAACGTGGTTATTTGTGTGGTGGGCTTGGAAAGAATTAGCACATGAATTGCACATCCTTGTGGAACACTTCGTTAACTTCTCTACTTTGTTTTACAGTCAGCAAATCCTCTGATTTGGCTTAGTCTCACAGCTCTCATCATCCTCATTTCCAGCGACAGCAGGAAGCTGAATAAGCTCTGACAGATTTGCTGTATGTTACCTTCCCAGCACTAAACGGCAGACAGATAAAGTTAGCAACCAGCTGGTGAACAGAGCAGATAAAGAGCCAGATATTTCCCTTGTTAATTGGTAAAAAGCAGAATGTGAGTTTATATTACACTTACATTTACCAGGTGGATGGAAACACTTCCAAACGAAGTCCAGGTTGTTTCGGAGTTTGCCACTTATGTAAACTGTCAGCTGTTTGCTAATACTTTTTCTATATTGACTTTGTAAACTGATTAAATGTTACTGGTGTTTTTATATTGTTGTAAAACACACTATTTTTTTTTATATTTGTTTAAGAGCCTGGTCTGGTTCAGCTAAAGGTCTAAAAGCTGCTGTCAGAAATCAGCTAACATAATAAGAAAACAGCAAAAAAACCTGTTGGGTATTTTCCCTCATTTAGTCGTGGCAGTGGCTCACCTTCATCTTTGTGTGTGTGTGTGTGTGTGTGTGTGTGTGTGTGTGTGTGTGTGTGTGCGCATTTGTGCAGTATTGTATCTGGACTGATGGGCTGTGTGCGCTGCTGGGCAGAGAGATGGGCAGTGACCTGACACGCAGTGACCTAGATACTCTCATCAGCATGGAGATGAAGCTCCGCCTCCTCGACCTTGAGAACATCACGATCCCGGAAGCGCCGCCTCCTGTGCCAAAGGAGCCTAGCTCATATAACTTCACCTACAACTACAGCTGAGATGTGTGCGTGTGTGTGTGTGTTTGCAATGCATGCATGTGTTTGTCAAGGACGAGTATGCTCAATCTTTTGATAAATTTAGCTGAACATAGCTGAATATGTGGAAAAAGCTACTTTGAATTTTTTTTTTTTTTTTACATTTCAAAACCTTGGAGGCTTTTACTTGATTGTGCCGCTGGATAGGAAAGATGTGTTTTATCACCTGATAGAGAGGTCAGAAGTCAGGGTTTGGTAGAGAAATGTTCTCCTGGAAGAGCTGAAAGAGATTTAATAAGAGAATCTCATCTATCAGAACGTTTAAAGCAGATTTGCTCTCATTGTTGTTTGCCATGTAAAGGTGGACATTTACACAGATGAAAAGATCAAATTCTACAAATGAATGTTTACATTTTAGTCCAACTTGAAGCATGAGACACTTCTTGTTTCCATGGAAACTAAGAACGAAGTAGTCCAGGTCTAAGTACTGCGTTCACTCCGATACTGCCCGCTCCTCCATGTGTACAGATGTACAGTACAGTGTAATCACCTCTACACCCTGCTCCTCATCGTGGTCTTATTAATATTAATATATCTCATATGCAATTGACAATTTAAAAAGGATTAGACATGTGAGAGGCTTGAAATGTAAGATGCATAAAGCAGAGCAGGTGATGTGGAACTATGTTTCCCTTATTCACTTTTGTTTGTCACATGTGGTACAAACTGTTTTTCAGTAGGAATTAGAGCTTTCCTGAGTCCAAATGATAATATAGGAAAAAAATATGGTGAGGTGTAGGCAAATTTAAAAATTCTATTATAAAAGACCAGAAAACTGACATGTGGTTACATTTGGGAAGTTGGAACATTTACATTTAAACATTTTCTTTTTCTTAAAGGTGACAGGCGATTAATTATTAGACCAGCCGTTTCAGCTCCACACATGAGACATTCATGTTGTGGCTTTGGTTAACTACGTAGCATCGATGATTCTTCTTTCTTCACACCACTGCACTCTTTTCATAGCCTGTTACATGGTGTGAACATAATCTACCATATAAAGGATTAATGAAACCGTTTAAGTATTTCGTGCCTATTATAGGTGTCTGTTAGTGTGTGTCTGTGTGTGCAGATTTTTAAAGTCTGTATATGTTTTTAATGTTGAGAGACTGAGGACAAAATCTCTATATTTAAAGGTCACGCTGCTCGATAAAGTCGGGGTCGAAGCCCTGACATCAAACACAATTAAAAGACAGAAATCATGTGAACTTTTCTTCGCTCAGTCACTGCATCGCCTTATCGTACACCCATATGTTGATAATGAAACACTACAACACACTAAGATATTTTTTTTAAACACATATCTCCTCATATGAAGAGTTCATAAGTGTTGTATAAGCAGATAATTATTTATAGACACAGTATAACACACTTCTAATACCATTTCATGTCCAGATATGGTAATAGTTACAGTACTGTGCAAAAGTCTTGAGCCATTCCTCACTTCTTTATATTTTGTTTCCATGGACCCAGACTTGCTAGTAATTTTGGTCTTGATAAAGTTGTTCTCCATCCTTTCTATCTTTGTCTTCACTCACTTTCAGTCCAGTTCTTGCACCTGAACATTATCAAATGTTTTTGTTTTGTTTGCGAAGCCACTTAACACCAACTTTTTTAAATTATTCACGCATAAACACAAACTAAAACTAAGTCCTAGCTCAAGGGAGAAACCAGTATATTTTCTACATATAAGAGACAGTTTAACAAACAAAAAATCAGAAACATGTTTATTCTCAAAACCTAAGAAATTGCTATAAATTAGTGGTAGTTCAAATGTTTGTCATTATACATAGTTGAGGTCAGAGCAAACGCCCAACAGTAAATATCTACAGCCATTTATGAAACACGATGGAGACTCTGTTGGTTTGGGGCTGAATTTCAGCCAGAGGTGTTAGGGATGTTGGTACTTTTTACACTCATATGGAAACATGTAGAAAAATACCATCCAATTTTGATCCACTATGCATTACCATCTGGAAAGTACCTGATTTGACTCATTTTTCATTATTACATTGATCCCAAACATACTTCCAATGCAGTACTTTGATTAAAAAAAAAAAAAACACTAAACACTTTGTTACACTATCAGTCATGGGTTGGCCTCCCTAGAGTCCAGACCTCAAGGTTAATAAAGCCCTGTGGGATCATTGTGACAGAGAATAAAGCAAAAAGCAGCCAACAACCAACGAGAACTTTGAATTACCTTCAAGAAGCCTGGAGAACCATTACTGAAGACTTTAAGAAATTACCAGTAAGCTTTCCTAAGAGATTTCATACAGTGTTGAAGAATAAAGGTGATCATACCAGATAGACTTTCAAGCTTGTTACAGTTGTACAAACCTTATTTTTGCCTTACACGATGTATTTCCATGTATGTTTGCACAGGTTTTAAATGATTTGTTTCCCATAATCTAATATACGAAAATGAGGAGTGGTCCAAGACTTTCAAACAGTATTGTACATAATGGATTATAAGTCCTCCAAACACTGTTTACATTTAGTGTGAATTATATTGAAAATATTTGATTATCTATGTTATGTTATACTGTGTTGCTAAAATGTTTTCAGTTTCCTAGTTGCTGACAAAGACTTGAGTCAACACTTGCATACTGATTTAAATCAACTACAGCTCCATTATAATTTGTTATAAATAATTTATTGATATACTGTTAATACAGTAAAAACATACAGTTATTAGGAACTACATTTGGTAAGTTCATCCTTTTGAGTGATAAAACAGTGTGAAAGATGTCCTTGGTGTTTGAATTATTTGGAGCTTTGATTTCCAACATTTTATCATGCAGTGCAAAAGCAAGCAGGACAAACAACAGGACAGAAAACACAATCAGATGCACAGACAGAGATTTAAACAGAGTGGCATTTAGTACTGCTTATATCATAGTGAAGTATGCAGCATTGTCTGTGCTTTGTACACAGTGGTAATAATTATAGTCTTGTTGTTTGATGTCATTTTCTAATTTCCACATAGTTTCTGGTTCAAAACTTTGTCTTCGAAACCAGAATTACTTACTTCTGTCATTTGTTAATGCAGAGTAGAATTATATTTTTGTAAATGATCGTACGATTTTGTCAGTCCCTAAGAGAATGGGAGCTAACCGTGGCATTTTCACTTCACGTCAGTCGGTGGAGACATTCAGCATGCGCACGGCACACTGAAAGCAGTTTCTAAAGTGTCAGCTACATTTTCACGTCACGAGCACCTCACATGATTTAGGACACCAACTTCTTATGATGTCAGCTTGTGAAGAGGTTTACATTTAAGATTTTTCTTGTTGTTTTTTGTTTGTTTGGGTTTTGACTGATGCTGAAGGCTTAACAGGTTAATTTCACTGGTTAATTTTATGGTGAGCTAAAGAGTTCGGTTCGAGGCAACTTAGGAAAACACAAGAACGCAAGCAAACTACTAAAAGATTTTTCAGCATTTATCAATGTGAGAAAACGGCCACATGCTGAAATGCTGCCAGATTAAATGCAGAAACCTGGATATAAACAGAATACTAAACTGTGACACAACCTCAGTGACGCCAACTTCATCTTTCACCTTAAGAAGCAACAAACTAAAGTATGTTCATCACTATTTATTGACCCCTAAAAAGACTTTCATTGTATTTGCAGCGGCTTATGTGTATGCTAATGCATGAATAATTTTTTTATTATTTTTGCTAAATCTGTTGTCAGATTTGAATATTTGATGAATATTTTCATATGTTGCCCCAAAGTAAGTTTTTTTTTGTTTTTGTTTTTTTAAGTATTTTGCGCTCTCTGGGCTTCCGTACACTTTTTTATTTCAGAAAGTCAATGGGCCATTAAGCTGTGTTTAGAAATCAGCTTAAACGGGTTGGCAACGACAGCATATTACAGGACGTAAAGGAGCGTTTTGTTGGATGTACACTTTGACTTTGAGGTTTTTGCATCTGGCTCTCTTTTACATGACTTGCTAAACTATTTATTTACACTTGGTAGTGACAGTAAAGAATGACAAAGTAACAAATTTTAAACATGGTATACATATAAGTCATTGTATGTATATACAGTATTGTGTTGCCTTATTGAAGAAATGTATTATGTTTTGTGTGAATAAATGCAAACTAACTACTGATTAAAGTGTTTGTTTTTATTGGAGGTGGGAAGTTGGGATTTGTGCTTATAAAATATGACTAAATTAAAATATTTGGCAGTTTCTTAAAGCATATAATAAGTAGTCTAAGATTCACATGTTAATATCTCTTCAAATTCAAGACTGGCTGTAACGTGCATGGAAAATGATATTGGTTAGTTTTTTGGGGGTCTTTTAGCTTTAAACATTTTCTTGTTTGAACTCTGTTTGTTGTCACTCAGCTAAAATAAGCTAAGAAACAACGAGCAGTTATGATCAGTAGATGCTACACTCTTTATAAACCTAAAGGTGCTCCGCCAAGTCAGAGAAGCAATGTTATTACTATCATAAAACAAGACATGTCATTGCAAATTGTTTGACACAGCATCCTCAGGACAATAAAAGCAAGTTAAAGGTGTCACGGGTGCTCACATACACAAACTACACCCTGTTTGGCTCAAAGCATACTGTGTGCTGTCGACCTACCGATATTACGTGCGGCAGAATAATGTTTAATACTT